>LBNU01013063.1:2094-20284 GCA_014162995.1 Artemisia annua | reverse complement strand
AAGTACACTTTGGAGACTCAAGTCATTACTGACTTGAGCCTGCCTTGTGGATCATAAGAAGTAGGCCATTTAGATGTATAAGATCCACCATTGTTCTTGGATCTTTTTTGATAATTAGATCCCCAGTTAGTCCAAGAACAACCTGCTGAGGGCTTAACAGCAGTATCCCATGGTCCCCCCCAACCCATATACATAGGTTGATAATAACTAGGCCAATAACCATTCTGATAATAAGATGAAACAGATCTGGGGAATGGTCTTGCAACATGTCTTTTCCTATATGATGAAAAAGTTCTATCAGCAGAAACTGATGCATCAGCAGATGCTGAATTATCAGCAGTATTGTATCTGCTGTTAGATTGAGTTGCTTGTGGAATATAAGCAGGTATGTCATCAACACGTTTCCACATTTGTCTAGTTGTCTTAGCACAATTACCCATTCTTTGCTCATGAAACTTACAATCCTTAATTAAATGAGATTTGCTTCCACACACAAAACATTTCTTCTTTCTAGAAGATTTATCAACAAAAGAAGTTCTATTGAAAGCATTCAAACCACAAACATTAACAGAATTGTTTTTGACAGAATAAGTAGTGTTCGTTAGGTATGAAAAACTAAACAACTCTAATAGGTCTAAGGATGAGGGATGATTATTTTTGTATTTTTATATTTTTTGAAAGCAAGTAAAATCTCGGGTTGAAGGAGTGGGCGGAATTAGTTGCTAGTCAACTAACCCAAAAACTACTATTGCAAATAAAATAAAATAACTAAAACTAAGTGGTTGTGAAACTTATATGGAGACAAATGTGTTTACTTAGATTTCCTTACTCCCTAACTATCTTTTACCGGTTAATTAGTGTGTATTAATTGCGTGGATGACGGGTGTATTCCTTAATGCCATTTGTGGGGTGGCGTACGTACTTCCCCAACTCTATAAGCTCCTACTTCACTCCTATGTCGAGCCTGCTAGAAGCTCCTAACATGGGATCATTAGAATTCGCTCATGCATTAAATACAACCATAAAAACCTAGTACGCATTGGTTCATGTTTCTTAAGATGTTCAAGCAAGTTACCGTATAGGAGGTTAGCCAGTTTTCTGAAGCCTAACATCGATAAACAATCAACCAATACAAGTAATAACACACCAACAACCAATAATCAATAGTTAGGTTTCATTAGATCTAAGCAAACACAAAATAAATCTAGCCTAGCATGTTAATTGAAAGACAAGCATAAGATATAATTAACCAACACATAGACATATTGATTAATTTGAATGGAGACTTATCTTAAATTGAACATGGAAGAATCAAGGGTGAAAAACCCTTGAAAAAGCTGTCAAAATCGTCTAGGGTTTGTTCCCAAAAGTTGCACACTAATGAATGAAAAATAGAAAAGTGTATATAGAGAATACATTCTGACGGCGTCAGCTTATACGCTCTGACGCCGTCAGCTCGCCGTCATTAGGGTTCTCGGATGGCCTAGATCTACTTCTGACGCCGTCACTTGTAAACTTGCTCTGGGCCGTCACTTGTTAGCTTTACACCTGACGGCCTAGGAATATTAACACCTGATGCCGTCATATGTAAACATCTCAATTTCTTGTTAGGGCGTTACGTATAGTCTAAATCCACTCCTTTGTCTTGGTTGGCTGACGGCGTCACCTTGTGACTCTGACGCCGTCAGGAAGGATTTCCAGCATTCTTTTGAGACTTTGTCGTTTTCTTCACTTTATGCTCCAAAAACGTCCAAAATGATGTGTTTTCCAGAATTCTTCTCAAAAGTACCTAAAATGACAAAAGGAACAATTTAAGGCAATATTTGATCATATTAACACGAATTAGAGCTTAAATGACCCCCTAAAACGGGTACACTTTTCTCCTCATCAGGAGCTTCATGTGAGGAGTCATATACTTCTGGATTACGATGACACTAACAGTGTTATGTTATATGTAAAAATCTTAATAATGATTAATTAAGAAAACCTAGACTAAGACTTGACATACACACACACCTACGCTACCCCAGGATATGTGTGTAAGCTGTCTAAACCCCTACCCTACTTACCTTAGACCCAGGTGAGTTTCGTAGCCTCACATCTTTTTAACTTTCACTCTAAATGCTTTACAAACCCCGAGAGGGGGATACATGCTTTAAACCGAATACAAGTCTTTTTCTTTGGTTGTTACACGAGTAAACTATCTGCCATCATTACATAACTAAATTCATGAATCTAATCGCTTGGGATATTTTACCCAAGTGAACGCGAATATAGTTGATAGATCTATTGGAGTTTGACAACTCCCGTTGGTTTACCTGTGTCTTGGGTACCAATAAGTACTATATTTGAACCCTCTCTGAAGGATTAACTTTGGCAAGTTATCCTTCCCATCCCCTCATGGTTGGTCTACAGACCCCATGACCTGGACTGTTAACGTGTGGTTCATGAGCTCAGTGCAATATATCATTTCTCTCTCTAAAACTTTTCCACACATAGGGTTTCTGCAGAACTCTGTGGAACTTGTATTCATACTACTACTACTTAAACCTATGACTCTCACTCAACCTTCGTGTTGACTCTTTAAGCATGTTATCTTAGGTATATGAGCTCTTTAGGAACCCTGGCACGGAGTGACACTGGACATGAGGACGTCCAGTGTAGTTATCATTCATCTTTTGCTTTCAAAACGTATCTTAGGGACCTCTCTTTTGGTAAAAGTACATCTTTTACCGTAAAAACTCTGATGAATAAATGAAAGATAACTCCTTTTTCAAAAACGTCTCTATTCGAGTCCTTTTCTATTATCTTGTCTTTGTTTCCATGAAGTAATACCCCAACTCTAAATCCGCTGCGATCTATGAAAAATGAGGGTGTTACAGATTGGTATCAGAGCCTTGGTTATAGAGAACAAAAGGATTTTTCCTAAACTATAACCATTTTTTCAAAAAGTCCTCCGTGCCACTAGAATCCCCGAACTTGCCTTTAGACTTCCGACTTGCCTTTAGGTTAGACTCCCCGACTTGCCTTTAGGTTAGGTTACTAACTTTCCTTTAGATTAGAATCCCCAAATTGCCTTTAGGATAGATTCCTCAGTATTGTCTTTAGGGTATATTCCCCACTATCATTATTGCCTCTAGGATAGATTCCCCACTATCACTATTGCCTCTAGGGTAGATTTCCCACTATCACTATTGCCTCTAGGATATAACATAGGTTAGAGATATGCTAAAATACCTTCCCAGGGTATTACGATTAGTTATGTCTTCTTTTAACAATCCTATCATCGTGTTGGATACCGATGATGAGGATACTTTATCGGATAGTTATGAGTATACTCCGACTACCCCTACTCACTCATCCTCTGGTTCTAATTCTCCGGAAGAATTAGCCCATGATGTTTTAGTTAACTTAGGTTTAGAACCCTCCCCGAATGATCCCTATATGCAAGCATATAATGTTTATATGCAAGCTTATGGCGGTGATATTCCTACCGTACCTACTTTAACCCCTACTCCCTCTATACCCCACTTTAGTAGTCAAGGTTGCTATATTCCCGAAGTAGTTTCCTCTCTTAGAAAACCCGTATTACACACTCTAGGATTCCCATACTTGAGGTTAGAAATAATTCTAGGATGCCCTTAGGTAAACATAAGAATAAACATAGGATACTTTGAATAGGCTATCTCTAAAAAAATCATTGAGAAAATAGAAAATAAGATTACAATCATTAAGGATTATTTAGGTTAGAAACCAAGTTAGAACCCCGATAGGTAGAAACTAGAAAGACATCCCTATAAGATAGGATTTAGTCTAAGATAAGAATTATACTTGGTATCGAGGATATTAGAGTTAGTTATAGATTGGAAACCTTTAGGATACAGGAAACTTAAGAAAAACAAAGGATTAGATAGAAAACTACCAACCTAGAACCCTAAGCCTCTAACACCTAGTTTAGTAGTAGGATAGGAATATTAGCACCTTATAGGAATAAACCGTTTTGAGGATATAGTTTACCCACACTTAGTGACCTACCCCTTATTAGGATTTCCCACATGACTTTGAGGATTTAGAAATTTCTAGGAATAATACACTATTAGGATATCCCGAACCTACCCTAAGTTTTATAAACCCAGGCTTAAAACTCGAGGTTATTAGGAATTTTGAAACAAGTAAACTTATCTAGGAACACTAAAACTTATAACGATTAGGATCCCTTAGATTAGTATCACTATGCCTTAAGATGGGGGAAACAAACTTCCGAGGAATATAGTAAATCTTATTAGGAGATCCGCCCTTTTAGTTTTAGGATTCCCTACCTATCCTTTTCTCCGGTATAAGATAATGTTCTAAGGGTTAGAACATATATCTTCCGTCTATACGCGAGATTCTATTAGTTAGAACATGCAAGAATATCTAAATGGAAATGACATTATTCTTATCCCATCTTATTCTTACGAACGTCTATAGAATGGCACGTACGAGAGCCACTACTCCCGCTACTCCCACTACTCCTGCCATGACTCAGGAAGCCATTCGGCAACTAGTTGCTGACAGCGTAACTACAGCACTAGAAGCTAGGGATGCTAACATGGCTAAAAACCCCGAAATTCCTGTGGTGAAGAAGAGTAGCTACAAGGAATTTATGAGCTGTTAGCCCTTCAATTTCAAGGGGACAGAAGGGGCCATAGGACTGATTCACTGGTTTGAGAGGCGTGAATCAGTATTCTCCCGTAGTAACTGTACTGAGGATTGTAGAGTTAAGTTTGCTACCGGTACTCTTACCGAGGAAGCCTTGTCCTGGTGGAACTCGTATGCCCAACCAATAGGAATAGAGGAGGCATACAAGTTANGATTTAGAAATTTCTAGGAATAATACACTATTAGGATATCCCGAACCTACCCTAAGTTTTATAAACCCAGGCTTAAAACTCGAGGTTATTAGGAATTTTGAAACAAGTAAACTTATCTAGGAACACTAAAACTTATAACGATTAGGATCCCTTAGATTAGTATCACTATGCCTTAAGATGGGGGAAACAAACTTCCGAGGAATATAGTAAATCTTATTAGGAGATCCGCCCTTTTAGTTTTAGGATTCCCTACCTATCCTTTTCTCCGGTATAAGATAATGTTCTAAGGGTTAGAACATATATCTTCCGTCTATACGCGAGATTCTATTAGTTAGAACATGCAAGAATATCTAAATGGAAATGACATTATTCTTATCCCATCTTATTCTTACGAACGTCTATAGAATGGCACGTACGAGAGCCACTACTCCCGCTACTCCCACTACTCCTGCCATGACTCAGGAAGCCATTCGGCAACTAGTTGCTGACAGCGTAACTACAGCACTAGAAGCTAGGGATGCTAACATGGCTAAAAACCCCGAAATTCCTGTGGTGAAGAAGAGTAGCTACAAGGAATTTATGAGCTGTTAGCCCTTCAATTTCAAGGGGACAGAAGGGGCCATAGGACTGATTCACTGGTTTGAGAGGCGTGAATCAGTATTCTCCCGTAGTAACTGTACTGAGGATTGTAGAGTTAAGTTTGCTACCGGTACTCTTACCGAGGAAGCCTTGTCCTGGTGGAACTCGTATGCCCAACCAATAGGAATAGAGGAGGCATACAAGTTAACCTAGGCTCTGAGGGGTTTACTAGGGGTATCATGTACTAAAAATGAGTACATCGCAAAGGTGTAGGAGAAGTACTTGACCAATGAAGTCAATGTAATTATATTATAGGTGTAAACCAAGGGTTATCCTAATGCCACTTATCATGCAGTGATGACGTCAAATTTACCCATGATTTAAGTGTTAATTTCCCCCAAAATGCTCATCTTTTCTATTTGTATGAAGAATATATACTCTTATTTCTTCCTATGTGGAAATTATCGATTCTGCACGCACTACGGTGTAGAGGTTCATCCACCTACGCCGTAGCAAGACTTTATGAAGATTACGGCGTAAAGAGACATCAACTTACGTCGTAAGAAAGAATTTATGAAGGTTACGGCGTAGCCAGTCATATGGCGTAAGCCCCAATTTGAGATCGAGAGGAACTAACAAGGCCAAGGCAGAAGTTACGGCGTAGCAACCCTAGTAGCTACGCCGTAAGAAGACTCTTATCAAGATATTACGCCCGTAGCACTTGATCAAGCTACGGTGTAACACATATTTACAAAGGTTACGGTGTAACAATCTTATCAGCTACGCTGTAACAAAGTCGGGCCTATAAATACCAGCCCTAAATCCGAGTTTATTCATTCACTTTTCACCACACAGAAGTTGGGAGAAACTTAGAGAGTAGGACGAACGAAGTTCTAGCCTCATAGAAGTCATTTCCAAGGGAGGATTCACACACCAATCATAAGTTTATCCATTCCTTTGTTTTGTATTCGATTCATGTTTACTATTGTATTAACTCAAACTTGTTTTACTGCAATTATGAATATGAGTGGCTAAACACCTCTTGGTGTTAGCCTAGTTATGAAATTGTTATTGTTTTGATTTAGTTTTCTACGCATCTATTATCTATTGTTTGTATACTTTCATGGCGAGGCTTGGGACACTCTAGTTCCCGTAGTGATTAGCATTGGTTGTTTCCTAGAGACGTGTGGAATTAACCCTAGGAAGCAAGTCGCTAGGGATGTGACTTGGTGATAGCAATATCACCACACACGTGCGAATTAACCCTAGGACCACCTACCGATGCTAGACACTTAACGGAGTTAGAGGGGTGTAAGATCTGACCATGCCGCATTCGTTAGACTTGTCCATGTTAGTAGAGGCACTTAATGACTCTTGCATTTTCGTACCGATGAACCCAAGGCTTTACAATAGTTTTGGATAGGACAAGGTGTAAGATAGACGTAGGTGATTTAACCCTCTGATCCGAAATGAATTAAATCCCCAGACGATATGATAGGATGCACCATTAAGAAAACTGGTCAAAATGATAACAAGAGTAGTAATTAGGTTAACAATACTTCTCTGTTATTAATTTTCTTCATTTTATTTACTTGTCTTGTTATTTACTTTTATTAGCTTAATTAATCTTTTAATCATAAAACCCCCTTTTAAACGTGACATGAACTTAGATAATTTCCACACACTTAGCTCTTGGGACGACCTCGGCTTTACCAACTAGCTATACCACACAAGATCGGATACACTGTCCGTTAGTGCGTAAAGGTAGACCTTAGGTAAACGAGACTAATATAAATATTAAAACCTGGTCAGTAAAACCTGCATCATGTAGTAAATCCTAACTACACGAATGTAGTCTCACTTGTGGTCTCGGGATGAATCACTAACGCAAGTTCTAGAATCTAAGTACTACCGGTACACTCACAAGCATTAACAATGAATGCTTTTTCCTAAAGATCTAGGGGCGAACCTCACATATTTGGGGTGGAAATTTTTGAGTGGTACGGTTTTTGTGCTAGTCATATAACTCCTATCTATGAGACGCTTATTAAGACTAAAGTTTCACTCTTATATGTTGCAAAAAAATTAAATTTGGTGCTAAAATTACCCCAACAAATATTTCTCTCAGTTTTATTACACATCTACTATTAAACAAAACAAAAATCAAGTGCAATTGTAATCCCTAAGGAATCTTCATTTGTAACAACCCACTAATTTTCCCACTAACTTCCCCACTAACTCCCCTAGGTTAGCAAAGCCTTACTGTTGAATCTATATAACCTTGATAGATCTTGTAGCTCTCGTTGATCGTTAGCAGTGTCTATGTAATCACAAACACTCTAATAGAGAATCTCCAAAGCTTGTACTCTAATGCGGAAAACAAATACAAGCATAAACAATAAATACTAAGAACGCTTAATCCTCTATGGATTATATATTGAAAACTTGTAAACTCGTTCGTTACATCAAACATAAACTTGTGTTCCTTTTATAGACAAGGAACCCTAACCTAAACCGTTTCACAAGAAACGTATCTTTTATAAANGTTAGCAGTGTCTATGTAATCAAAAACACTCTAATAGAGAATCTCCAAAGCTTGTACTCTAATGCGGAAAACAAATACAAGCATAAACAATAAATACTAAGAACGCTTAATCCTCTATGGATTATATATTGAAAACTTGTAAACTCGTTCGTTACATCAAACATAAACTTGTGTTCCTTTTATAGACAAGGAACCCTAACCTAAACTGTTTCACAAGAAACGTATCTTCTATAAACTTTAAATAATATGCATTATCTTTTCCCAATATAACTCATGCATATCCTAACTACATTACATAATACGCGGTTTTACTCAGTCCGCAGAAACTAAACATGCTGAACTATGTCTTCAGCAGTAATACTTCATCAGCAGAATCTGGTCTTCAGCAGATTCCCAGCGGTAACCATCAGTGGAATTCACACTCAGCAGAATTCCCAACACTTACTAACTTAAATTAGGCCCTCACTAAGCAAAATCTAGATTAGAAATGCCTATAGCTATTTCCCGAGTGAAATTTTTGCTTTACTATATCTCTATGACCTAACTAACCTCTAGACAAGCTCACGTATCTACCTATGCCAACCACCACTATGTTTACTTGATGTAAACATCCCGGTATGTCAAGTCAAGGTTACAAACATATTTTCACTAAGTAAACTATCACTCTAGTACAATATACTCATCAGAAAACCCCAATTGCACCTATGTGTTTACGGTTATCTTTAAAACCCTAATTGCTTATCTGAATTAGTTAAAAAGTGTTCAAGGCTTAAGGTATGAGTTAAATTAGCAACCTTAGGATATCTTAGACTCCCTAAATCCTAGTACAACTCCCTAGAACTTAGGTACAAGTCCCTTAAGCATAGAGTCATAACTAGGTCATAACTTCCCGAAACTAGGTCTAAATTATCTCAAATCTTTACCATAAGCTACCACCACTTAGTATAAGCCTCTTAGGACTTATAATTAGTCACTAGACACTCATAGGACCCTAATCTAGGCACTAAACCTTAGACTAGACCAAAATCTCTCACTAGATAAAACTAGGTCAAAACTAAACCTAAACTAGTCTAAAACCTACCATAAGCTAGCAAGCAACCTAGTACCACCCTTAGCAACCTACCTAGCAGCTTATACACCTCCTTAGGACAACCTAGCAACCAACCACACACCTCCTAAGTAGCTTACAAGTAGCTTTGTAAGCTACTTGTCCTAAACCGCCTCCATGGCCAAATTGTGGCCACAAACACCCCACACCGCCTCTACACCGCCTCTAAGCTTCCTTAGCACCCTCCCCCCACCGCCTTTGACCACCTCGTCACGTTACTTAGCAAACCATGCTAAGTTTACTTAACCTTTAGGGCTAACGAGCCCTATAAATAGCCATAACCTCCCTTTCATTTGAAACCACACCTTCACTTCTTTACACCTCAAACTCTCTGGTCCTAAGGGTAGTAGTAGAAGCCTAGTAACCTTAGATGTCGAGTAGTATAGTATAGGAACCTTGTCGAGTACTATTTTTGCCCTAGAAAACCCTAGTCTTCATGTTACACCCCATACAACCTAGGTAAGCCTCCACTTTGATTCTAATAACCTTAGTACTGATCTAGGACTCCTAGGATATGCCTTAGAACCTTTAGATAAGCCTTGACCATTTTCATTTAGGACTTTTCATTTTAAAACCCTAATTATAGATAATTATGTGTTTATATGCTAAATTGCCTTATTATATGATATAATCTGAATTAGGAGACTTAGTTAAGTATATATTAACTAAACATAAGCTAGGAAACTTAATTATCTCATTAGAATACAATTTGCATAATAAAAGGACTAGTTTTGCAATAGTTTTCATACATAGGGGTATATACTNACTCCCTAAATCCTAGTACAACTCCCTAGAACTTAGGTACAAGTCCCTTAAGCATAGAGTCATAACTAGGTCATAACTTCCCGAAACTAGGTCTAAATTATCTCAAATCTTTACCATAAGCTACCACCACTTAGTATAAGCCTCTTAGGACTTATAATTAGTCACTAGACACTCATAGGACCCTAATCTAGGCACTAAACCTTAGACTAGACCAAAATCTCTCACTAGATAAAACTAGGTCAAAACTAAACCTAAACTAGTCTAAAACCTACCATAAGCTAGCAAGCAACCTAGTACCACCCTTAGCAACCTACCTAGCAGCTTATACACCTCCTTAGGACAACCTAGCAACCAACCACACACCTCCTAAGTAGCTTACAAGTAGCTTTGTAAGCTACTTGTCCTAAACCGCCTCCATGGCCAAATTGTGGCCACAAACACCCCACACCGCCTCTACACCGCCTCTAAGCTTCCTTAGCACCCTCCCCCCACCGCCTTTGACCACCTCGTCACGTTACTTAGCAAACCATGCTAAGTTTACTTAACCTTTAGGGCTAACGAGCCCTATAAATAGCCATAACCTCCCTTTCATTTGAAACCACACCTTCACTTCTTTACACCTCAAACTCTCTGGTCCTAAGGGTAGTAGTAGAAGCCTAGTAACCTTAGATGTCGAGTAGTATAGTATAGGAACCTTGTCGAGTACTATTTTTGCCCTAGAAAACCCTAGTCTTCATGTTACACCCCATACAACCTAGGTAAGCCTCCACTTTGATTCTAATAACCTTAGTACTGATCTAGGACTCCTAGGATATGCCTTAGAACCTTTAGATAAGCCTTGACCATTTTCATTTAGGACTTTTCATTTTAAAACCCTAATTATAGATAATTATGTGTTTATATGCTAAATTGCCTTATTATATGATATAATCTGAATTAGGAGACTTAGTTAAGTATATATTAACTAAACATAAGCTAGGAAACTTAATTATCTCATTAGAATACAATTTGCATAATAAAAGGACTAGTTTTGCAATAGTTTTCATACATAGGGGTATATACTGTAAATTTCTGAAAATATGAAATCTAGGGACTATTTTTGACATTTCTTAGAAGTTATAAGTATAAGGACCCTTTTTGCAAAGTTCTAAAACCTTAGGATAGAAAGTAAAATAAGTTATAAACTTAAAAGGACTACTTTTGCAAATATTATAAAGTTAAGGATAAAAAGGGTAAATATTTCAAGTTAGTATAATTTAAGGACCATTTCTGTCATTTCTCTAAAATATATAAGTATAGGGACTAATTGCGTAGAAGATAGGAAGTTATATGCTTAAATGTTATAAGTTTATAAGTTTAGGGTAAAAAGTGTAAATATGCAAACTTGAAGGGTATAAACGGACTATTTTCATATAGGTATAAAAACCTATTTAAAGTTAGAAGCATAACACAATACTAAGGAGCTTCATGCGAGGAGTATTATGTGGATATTTCGTTTTGACGAGTTTGCTGGGTTTACGATTTAAAGTGCCCTGGCTCCTCAAACGATTATTGCATATACTTCTGAGTTATGATGGCCCGAACGGTGTTATGTTATACTTAAACCCTAATAACAACATAACTCAATAGTAGGGAGCTTCGTGTGAGGAGTATTAACTTCTGAATTATGATGGCCCGAACGGTATTATGTTGATAACATAATACAATAATAGGGAGCTTCATGTGAGGAGTCATATACTTCTGGATTACGATGACACGAACGGTGTTATGTTATATGTAATAATCTTAATAATGATTAATTAAGAAAACCTAGACTAAGACTTGACATACACACACACCTACACTACCTCCAGGATACGTGAGTAAGCTGTCTAAACCCTTACCCTACTTACCTTAGACCCAGGTGAGTTTCGTAGCCTCACATCTTTTTAACTTTCACTCTAAATGCTTTACAAACCCTGTGAGGGGGATACATGCTTTAAACCGAATACAAGTCTTTTTCTTTGATTGTTCCACGAGTAAACTATCTGCCATCATTACATAACTAAATTCATGAATCTAATCGCTTGGGATATTTTACCCAAGTGAACGCGAATATAGTTGATAGATCTATTGGAGTTTGACAACTCCCGTTGGTTTGCCTGTGTCTTGGGTACCAATAAGTACTATATTTGAACCCTCTCTAAAGGATTAACTTTGGCAAGTTATCCTTCCCGTCCCCTCATGGGTGGTCTGCAGACCCCATGACCCGGACTGTTAACGTGTGGTTCATGAGCTCAGTGCAATATATCATTTCTCTCTCTAAAACTTTTCCACACATAGGGTTTCTGCAGAACTCTGTGGAACTTGTATTCATACTACTACTACTCAAACCTATGACTCTCACTCAACCTTCGTGTTGACTCTTTAAGCATGTTATCTCACTCAACCTTCGGGTTTCTGCAGAACTCTGTGGAACTTGTATTCATACTACTACTACTTAAACCTATGACTCTCACTCAACCTTCGTGTTGACTCTTTAAGCATGTTATCTTAGGTATATGAGCACTTTAGGAACCCTGGCACGGAGTGACACTGGACAAGAGGACGTCCAGTATAGTTATCATTCATCTTTTGCTTTCAAAACGTATCTTAGGGACCTCTCTTTTGGTAAAAGTACATCTTTTACCGTAAAAACTCTGATGAATAAATGAATGATAACTCCTTTTTCAAAAACGTCGCTTTTCGAGTCGCTTTCTATTATCTTGTCTTTGTTTCCATGAAGTAATACCCCAACTCTAAATCCGCTGCGATCTATGAAAAATGGGGGTGTTACAGATTGGTATCAGAGCCTTGGTTATAGAGAACAAAAGGATTTTTCCTAAACTATAACCATTTTTTCAAAAAGTCCTCCGTGCCACTAGAATCCCCGAACTTACCTTTAGACTTCCGACTTACGTTTAGGTTGGACTCCCTGACTTGCCTTTAGGTTAAGTTACTAACTTTCCTTTAGATTAGAATCCCCGAATTTCCTTTAGGATAGATTCCTCACTATTTCCTTTAGGGTAGATTCCCCACAATCACTATTGCCTCTAGGATAGATTCCCCACTATCACTATTGCCTCTAGGGTAGATTTCCCACTATCACTATTGCCTCTAGGATATAACATAGGTTAGAGATATGCTAAAATACCTTCCCAGGGTATTACGGTTAGTTATGTCTTCCTTTAACAATCCTATCATCGTGTTGGATACCGATGATGAGGATACTTTATCGGATAGTTATGAGTATACTCCGACTACCCCTACTCACTCATCCTGTGGTTCTAATTCTCTGGAAGAATTAGCCCATGATGTCTTAGTTAACTTAGGATTAGAACCCTCCCCGAATGATCCCTATATGCAAGCATATAATGTTTATATGCAAGCATATGGCGGTGATATTCCTACTGTACCTACTGTAACCCCTACTCCCTTTATACCCCACTTTAGTAGTCAAGGTTGCTATATTCCCGAAGTAGTTTCCTCTCTTAGAAAACCCGTATTACACACTCTAGGATTCCCATACTTGAGGTTAGAAATAATTCTAGGATGCCCTTAGGTAAACATAAGAATAAACATAGGATACTTTGAATAGGCTATCTCTAAAAAAAATCATTGAGAAAATAGAAAATAAGATTAGAATCATTGAGGATTATTTAGGTTAGAAACCAAGTTAGAACCCCAATAGGTAGAAACTATAAAGACATCCCTATAAGGTAGGATTTAGTCTAAGATAAGAATTATACTTGGTATCGAGGATATTAGAGTTAGTTATAGATTGGAAACCTTGAGGATACAGGAAACTTAAGAAAAACAAAGGATTAGATAGAAAACTACCAACCTAGAACCCTAAGCCTCTAACACCTAGTTTAGTAGTAGGATAGGAATATTAGCACCTTATAGGAACAAACCGTTTTGAGGATATAGTTTGCCCACACTTAGTGACCTACCCCTTATTAGGATTTCCCACATGACTTTGAGGATTTAGAAATTTCTAGGAATAATACACTATTAGGATATCCCCAACCTACCCTAAGTTTTATAAACCCAGGCTTAAAACTCGAGGTTATTAGGAATTTTAAAACAAGTAAACTTATCTAGGAACACTAAAACTTATAACGATTAGGATCCCTTAGCTTAGTATCACTATGCCTTAAGATGGGGGAAACAAAATTCCGAGGAATATAGTAAATCTTATTAGGAGATCCGCCCTTTTAGTTTTAGGATTCCCTACCTATCCTTTTCTCCGGTATAAGATAATGTTCTAAGGGTTAGAACATATATCTTCCGTCTATACGCGAGATTCTATTAGTTAGAACATGCAAGAATGTCTAAATGGAAATGACATTATTATTANTCTTATTAGGAGATCCGCCCTTTTAGTTTTAGGATTCCCTACCTATCCTTTTCTCCGGTATAAGATAATGTTCTAAGGGTTAGAACATATATCTTCCGTCTATACGCGAGATTCTATTAGTTAGAACATGCAAGAATGTCTAAATGGAAATGACATTATTCTTATCCCATCTTATTCTTACGAACGTCTATAGAATGGCACGTACGAGAGCCACTACTCCCGCTACTCCCACTACTCCTGCCATGACTCAGGAAGCCATTCGGCAACTAGTCGCAGACAGCGTAACTGCGGCACTAGAAGCTAGGGATGCTAACATGGCTAGAAACCCCGAAATTCATGTGGTGAAGAAGAGTAGCTACAAGGAATTTATGAGCTGTCAGCCCTTCAATTTCAAGAGGACAGAAGGGGCCATAGGACTGATTCACTGGTTTGAGAGGAGTGAATCAGTATTCTCCCGTAGTAACTGTACTGAGGATTGTAGAGTTAAGTTTGCTACCGGTACTCTTACCGAGGAAGCCTTGTCCTGGTGGAACTCATATGCCCAACCAATAGGAATAGAGGAGGCATACAAGTTAACCTAGACTGAATTCAAAAAGCTTATGATTAGGAAATACTGTCCTAGAACAGAAGTTAAGAAAATAGAGGATGAATTTTATAACTTGATGGTAAAGGGGAACGATGTAAAAACTTATATTAGGAGATTTCAGGAATTGGCAACTTTGTGTCCCACAATGGTGCCAAACACTGAAAAGACAATAGAAGTTTTCATCGGAGGTTTGCCCCGGAGTATCGAAGGGAATGTTACAGCCTCTAAACTGCAAGATTTAGAGGAAGCCATTAACATTACTTTAAGGTTAATGGATCAAGTAACAAAGCACAACACTATGCCAGCACCCAACGATAATAAACGAAAGTTCCATGATGGGTGAAATTTCGACAATACCAACCCCTATCCTCAACCAAACCCAAGGCAAGAAGCTGCTAGAGCTTATGCCGCCACTCCAAAAGAGGGAAGTGGTTATGCTGGGAAAGCCCCTCTGTGTGAGAGATGTGCTTTGCACCACTGATGAGTGCTTAAACACTCATCATTTTTGGTTAATCTGAACTGCAAAAACATTTAAAAGCACTCAAAAACGCATCAAAATGCAGAAAATATCCCAGGATCGTGTTTTATATGTCTCAGATGCAAAATGATTACAAACAAATGAAAAACGAACAAAGTTTGCATAATTGGCAGTTTCAGTCCCCCAACTTTCAAAGATTGGCAAAAATAGTCCCTGGAATTCAAAAATGTGGAGTTTTATCATTCAAGGTCCCTAAAATATTCTAAGTTGTCAAAACTGGTACTTGAATGAATTTTTGGGCAAATGGCAGAAAAGGTCCCTCAACTTTTGAAATTGTCAAAAATGGTCCTTGGGTATTTCAAAAAGTGGAAAATGGCATTTATGGTCCTTGTATTATTGGAGTGTGGCAACATTGATCCTTGTGAGTACTTTGGAAAATGTGCATTCTCAGTCCCTCATGTTTGGTGGAATTGCAATTTTGGTCCTTGTTGTTTACTAATACCAAACGGACCATCTTTATTCATAACCCAATACCAAACAAAACCCAACACTTTTCCCCCTTGGCCCATAACCAAAACCCGGCCCAAAGCAAAACATATAAACACCCCCGTTTTTATAATCCCTCCCAAGTCAAACTTTTGACTTTCACCCTCTCCTTCCCACTTGTGTACTGGCTACTGTTCACCACCATTCCTCCACCTCAACCTCACCATTTCTTGTCTCCCCAACCTCCATATGATCCAAGNGATCACAAAACCCTCCAAGAAACCAGAAAAGTTGTTATGACTTATTGGCGCCAAAAGCAAATTGAAAGGCTGGGATTAGTTTGAGAGATCCAAGGGCTGAGATATGAAGTGGGAAGGGCTCAGAAGTCTTCACTAACCCTAATGGACCGCTATAAAAGAAAAGAGATGCATGGTAGAAGGAGAGTTAGTATAACTTAGTCTAATTTTAGTCGAATAGCTTATTTTTATCATTTCTATTGTACTTCAAAGCTTTCTAGTGTTAAGTTAAGTGTTTCCAGTGTATTGTAAACCTTTTGAAGTAATCAATTCAAGTATTTCCATTAGAATTCAGTTTGTGCCAATTTTTACTCAAAAATCTCATGTAGCTTAAATGTTATTGTTAGTTGTTGTCATGGACTGAAATAGATCATATAAGCTCCCATATAGCTTATAAAAGCTTTTAGTAACCTTAAAATTCAGTTTAAGTTCAAAAACCAAAAATACCAAAAAAAAAAAATACATAAAATAGATATAAAAAAATCAAAAATATTCAAGAAGATGGTGACTCAAGCTGGAGCATGGTAAATCTTGGATGGCCATGGGTTAGTAGCTTATTGGGAAGCTATTAAGTGTGTTCTTGGTCCATGGTTCACTAGTTTTCAGCTTAAGTGCATTTGTAAGCAAAGTTCTACTTTTTGGCATTTCTACTGTACCACTGCTTATTGTTGTTTTCTTTGTGTTTTTATGCTTAGTTGATGCTTCTCAGTAATATTCCAGCTTTAAATTGCATGATTGTTCATTGATTTTCTTAAGTTGCTCAGTGTTCACCTTTCACAGTCAATATAGCATAATCATAATTATTAGGTAATATTTGTTAATATTGTTGTTCTTTTGACTCAATCACTTAATTACACCACCATAAGTACTTATAAGTTAGTTTCATGGTTTTATTCAGTCACACTCTTTGAAAACCTCATTTTTAGTTATTATAAGGAGTGTTTGGATCAGTATGTTTAACTAAGTTCTAAGCTTTTTGTGATGTTGTTAGTGGTTAGTGCATGCTTCATTAGGTTTTATTAGCTCATACAAACCATAAAATCTCAGTGATATTTGAACAAAAGTCAAAATAGCCTTTAATCTCTCCTTGTTCATTAACTGTTGGATTTTCATGTTTCTTAATCATGCTAATATGTTCATAAGTTGTTTTAATTACTTAATCTAGTTGCTATATAGCTTAAAACATCATATTCAGTAAGTAGGATTAATCCAAAATTCATACAAGTCAACTTTGTAGTTTAATTAAGAAAGTCAAATTTTCAGTTAAATAATTTTTGAATAAACTTGTAGATTTTCCATAGGTCTTATTACTTGGTTTTAGATCTTAAGCTTGCAGGGTATTAATATTTAGCTGCTAAACTTTATTAGGCTATTTTTATTTATTTTTAACTCTTTAGTTAAACTGCTTATTTGCTACTTGGCTTTTAGTACTTTTTCTATAAGCTGCCCTGTGCACAGGATTGCATGCTAATTTCAGAAGCTTGCATAAGCTTCATTAGTGCTTGTTAGCTTGTGCAATTTGGTTCTTTGTGAAGCCCTTCTGGCCTACTTGCTTTGCATAATTTTACTTTTTCATTTAATAGCTTATTTAACTGCTTATCATGCTCATAATATTTTCCAAATCAACTCACTACACTGAGTAATCAGTGTAGTTGAGCCATCTTTCATAAGCTCTTTATAAGCTCACCAGTGGTCTTAAGCTTGAGTGTTTTAGCTTTTTGTGAAGCTTAACCACTCATCTCAAAAGTCCAGTGCTTATTTTGCCTTTTCTAGCTTATTCAGTAGGGCTGTTACTAGCTTTTAGTTTTGTCCATTTCATTGTGTACACTGAATACTTAGTGTTCACAAGCTTTTTCACAAGCTTCTCATAAGCTCATTTGTGGGTTCCTACCCTTGAGCTTTAGCTTTTTGGAAAGCCCTCCAGCCCAACTTGCTATTCCAGTGTTCATTTTGTGCTTTTCAGCTTATCTAATAAGCTTGGATTGCCCTTAAAGTTCACTGCAAACCTGTTTGGTTCACTGTGAGTCTTGGATTTGCTTATTGGCTTATTTTAGCTTATCCAGTGCTAATTTCTTGTTCATTTCACTTATTTCCAGTTCACTTAACTTAGTTTCAT
>LBNU01013061.1:55952-69960 GCA_014162995.1 Artemisia annua | reverse complement strand
GTCAACTCAGCCGAGTCAACTCGTTTAGGGTGTCATGCTTGTTCAGCTTATAACCTGTAGCTCAATTTAATTATTTGAAGTTGTTGTTTTAGTGCTATACGAGTGACCACAAGGGTGGGTTGGTCTCGGTTTAGCAACAACCCGAGAGGGTGTGCTAATCTTGCTAGCGTGATAGAAAGAAAACACCACTTAGATGCTTGTTTGGTTAACGATACACACGGGAGGTGTGGTCGTTTGTTTTGATGTCTCGGTCTAAGGATAACACCACAAGGGTGGTCGTGTTCTTGTCGTTGTGGACTTGGTCAGTACACGTAAACAGAAAAACAAAGTATTGATGTTGTTAGGAAATTTCTGGTAGTCAATGCATGTGGTATTTAGCTAAAATCTGTAAATTGTGTTTGTGTGTGAGCTTAGGTTCAATTTTGCAAACGAAAACAACGATAACCAAAAATATAAACGTTGGTAACTGATTTTGGGGTGAAGGGTTTGGGTTGCATCTGATTTGTGAAAACAATGGGCTTCAGACCCAAATTGTTGCGTGGGTTTTGACATGGGCTCAAGCCCACCATTACTAAAAGGGTGTGTATATTTTTAGATTAATGGATGTGTTTAGTTTGTCATATATATTTTAGCTAGTAGTATATTTTGCGATGCATCTAGTACTCGACTAACGTGACACATTTGCTTAACTCTTGGTTATATTGGTACGTTTCGGTTACACTTGGGAATGATACTTGATACCTATTTGGACTTGGATAATACTTAACGGACTAAACGACATGGAAATTAATGGATATATATATCGACACATAATGTTAAACTTGGACATCTAACTACACATTGGAGTATATCGGACAATTGGACATTTTGGACTAGAGACGAATGTAATATATTAAACCCGGGACGAATTTAATATATTAGACTCGTAACGTACCTAAATATTCAATTGGCACTCATTAATAATAGCAAATGGTGAAATTTGATGACTAATAGATATTCTAGAAAGTGAGATTAATAATCATTATCCATTGTTTACATTATATACTTGTCGCGAAGTATCACTTTGAGGAAATTGGGTTTTATTTAAGTCTAATGACTTGGGAAGGTTGTATGAATGGACGCGTCATGCAGAGATTTTTAAAACTTTCTAAACTTATACTTATTATTTCGAAAACCTTTCATTCTTATAAAACCCGACAATAATCGAGACTTATAGTTTATCAATCTGTAAACGTTTTGCAAATTGATATAATAATTTGAGTTTTCTTATAAAACTTGAATTACATTTCTAAACTTTATTGAATATTTCTAAACTATTTTGGGACTATGGGGTAAATACTGAAACATACCAATTGGTTTACTTTCTTGGCATATTTCTTTGTCGTTATTCTTTGACTTCTGCTTGTCATTTCTTTCTCGAATTAAGTGCTCGTCGGTACTTTTCCCAACTATGTCGTTATCTATTCCTCTTTGACGTGTGTAGACTTGAGTCCGCGTCAGTATTCCTTGACGGTCCTTTTATTACTTCCTTTATAATATATTGGGATATATATTATACTTTGACGTGAGTTACATTTTGAGTCTACACTTTCTTACCACCACACGAAACATTAATACGAAACTTTTTACAAATTTTGAAACGAGTAATCAACGAAAACTAAGATGCTTGTCTTTTGAAAACTCTTTTACTTTACGAGACGTATTCTGAGATGACTATTGATGAGACGAAAAATGTTACGTTTTTAGGGGTCAGTTTGAGTCCTAATTCGTATATTATTGGATCGGATTTCACCCAAAGTCGTTTCTTTTCTCATTTTAGGTACTTTTGAGGAGAAAATCACAAAAGAAGCATTTTCGGGCGTTTTCGGAGTGAAAAAGTGCGGAAAACAACAAAATCTCAAAAGACCCTAAAGTGCACTGAAGGTGACTAAACAAGAATTATACCACAAAACAACACCTTATTTTCTCAAAAAACTATTGCTAGTTACCTAGCCCCTGGAACCCACTGTTATGCCACCTTCATGAATCGTTAGTTCTGCTTGGGAAGGCGGATGATATATATAATCTATTGGGGTGACTCCCCCTTGGTGGCCGGACGGGCAATGCGGGTATACCAGTCGATTACGAGTGTATTGGTTAAACACCTCGCTATGGGCCCCTATTGTTATTATGTGCTACAAAGTAGCATGAACTGTCAGCTTCGGTTGCATGAACTTAGTCCTAGCGTAATAGACTATTTTTCTATGTGACATTATATTCGTTGTAATGATCACACACTCTGCTCATGGTCCACAATTCTAATTTTTACTGTAAGGTAAACACTATTTTCATGACATTGTGAGCCACACAATGGTCACAAAACTCTATTGAACTCACAATACTACTGTTTTATTATAAACCTATGAACTCACCAACCTCGTGTTGACACTTTTTAGCATGTATTTTCATGTATAAGGCGATAGTCTACTATTGGAGGCTTTGGCAGGGCATGGCATGGTCATAGATGACTCTGATGTAATTGGGACTGCTTAAACTCTTATATGGGCCTATATTTCCGCACCATTTTTGAACTATGTAAATTTGAATATTTTTGATAATGAAAGTTATTCTAAATGGTTGAGATAAAAACCGTTCTTTTTTACTTTGTGTTGTGATACCAATTTAGTAGCACCCAAACATGTATGCTTCCGCTAAACCAGATTTTGGGGGTGTTACAGAGTGGTATCAGAGCCTTGGTTATAGAGAACTGGGTATTTTTAAAACCTAGACTATAACTACTTTTGCGAAAACTTAACCCTATGATCGCCACGTGCCTGCCTGCCAAGCTGATGCCTCATTAGTGATTTTTATTACTAATATATTTGATGAGATGCGTGCTTTGTATTTTTGGATGAGTATATCCATTTATTTTGCTATATAATATATAAGTATCTTCGACATACTTATGCATACGTATCGTACTTATCGTAGCGTTACGCATTTTTCTCTACGTAATCTCATCATTCATCCTCGAGCGTGGACACTTGTTGTACTCTTTCTAAACAAGCTTTTAAAAGTAAGTGACATAGTACTAGCGTAACTGAGCTGAGTATTTTAAAGTTCATTGAACCTCGGTTGAATATAGACTGATCACCTATATTCAGCCAGGGACAGTGGGACATAGCCTGATCACCTATGTCCGACTCAGAGGTGAACTTTGCGATACTTGGAGTAGTTATAATAGGATCATGTTCGGTTAAATTTTTGAATACGAGAATGATAAAATTTATGTGTGTGTACATAAGCATTGCATGACATGAACACTCACATCTGCACACAACATGATAGCAGTCACAACACACTGGCATCACAATACTTCACAAGTCGTAGTACTCTTGGTATCGCTATACCTTTCCGCTCATATGGAATACTTGCTCGTCGCCATCTAATCATGTTTTGCATCGAGGCGTATTAGACCCGATTGGTCACAGTTTGAATTCGAGTTGCTTATTTTAACTTGTTTGATGTTGTAATAAACTCAAACTCATTTGAGTTTATTGGAGCGTTTCGGCTATGTTTAAATTTGAATTGCTTATTTATTTAAACCTTGCTTTGTTTGCGGTCTTTGTTACAGTCACCTCTACCCTAAACCTTATGCTCAATCGATTTGATTCATCCCTCTCGATAGATGTTGTTTCTTCCGCGTGAAGTAGAATGTACATTACTTGGTCAACCAATAGATTGTTAGTAGCAATCAACATCCTCCTTCAGAGTGGTACTCTGAACTTGCTATACCCTCCACTCAGCGGAGATTCTATGACCAACAGAAACCTTAAGACCTTAGGGAGTATCCTGAACCGTGTTCTTTGTGACAGCCACCAAATCTTTCACTCGTATCTCGGATACCAGTTATTTTTGCTACCCTCTTATAAGATAATAAACCGTGTCGCTAATACCATACAAACTGTTTTCAATTTCTCTACAGGCTATTTTGCGGCCACCCTACAAATGTTTTACTCCTACTTCATGAAATCAAATTTTCAACCTTATAGCCATTTTGTAAACAACGAACAGTTCCTGTTGTTCTATAAATGATTTTGCAAATTATTTCGCTAACGATTTTATACACCGGTTTGTTGTCCTGCTATGATATTATGAATCGAACTACAGTTTTGCTAATATCATGCAAATGATAAACTGATTTCTTATTATTCTATGAACTGTTTTACAAACCGTTTTATAAACTATACTTCAATCGCCTTGTGAATTATTTACTCACATTGATGCGTTAAAATTTTCTAGTCAAACTTCATCAATTTCATTAGCACTAGCGGAATAAACATGTTCTTTTATTACGCCGCTGCTGTTTTCAGATAGATGCGCCGCATCGGAATTACTGATGCGCCGTGTTGAGTTACAAACAACAAAATCAACGGCGAAGTCGTTAATAAAAGTATTTTCGTCAACTTGATCTTCAATAGCGATAGTGTCTTCTAAACTTTTTTTAGCAGAAAAGAATCAAGTAGATCATTTTTTTAACAATTCTTGAGTAAATTGATTAATCGTGTCATCAGAAGCATTCACGTTATAAACATTCATCATCTTCAGAACTATTTTTACTCATAGATTGTTCCATATTAAATTCAACCTCATCTTTGCCTACTGTAAGAGTTATCTTTTTATTAAAAACATCAATCATGGCCTAGCAGTGGCTAGAAAGGGTCATCCTAAAATTATAGGCGTCCTAGAATTTTCAGGCATATCGAGGATAACAAAGTCAATAGGTAGTTCAAATTTATCAACTTTTATTAATATATGTTTTCATCAAATTTTTGCATAACAAGGAGTGATTAAACTTTAACTTTTGAGAAGTTATCTTATACACATCATGTTTAAAGACAACTTTTACTGAAGTTATGAGTCTTTTGTAGTCGCATCAGTTTACCCAACTGCAAATTTTCAGCAAAGAATTTTGTATTCCTCTCACACAGACAAAGAGGAACTTTTACCACTTGATAAGACTCAAATCGGTTATGAGTACCAACATCTCGTCCCAAACACCATCTTATCGGATAACTTAAATTGAAATCCCGGGACGGATTTCCCGTTAAGGAGGGTAGACTGTAACCACCCATCCCCTGAACCTACTGTTATGCCCACCTTCATGAACCGTTAGTTCCTGCTGGGAAGCGCGATTGATATAAATAGATCTATTGGGGGTGACTCCCCCCGTTCGGTTGGCCAGACGGGTCAATGCGGGCGTATACCAAGTTGGATTACGAGTGTATTGGGTTAAACACTCGCTATGGGCCCCTATTATTATTATGTGCTACAAAGTAGCGCACTGAACTGTCTAGCTTCGGTTGCATGAACTTAGTGCTAGCGTAATAGACTATTTTTTCTATGTGACATTATATTCGTTGTAATGATCACACACTCTGCTCATGGTCCACAATTCTAATTTTTACTGTAAGGTAAACACTATTTTCATGACATTGTGAGCCACACAATGGTCACAAAACTCTATTGAACTCACAATACTACTGTTTTATTATAAACCTATGAACTCACCAACATCGTGTTAACACTTTTTAGCATGTATTTTCAGGTATAAGGCGATAGTCTACTATTGGAGGCTTTGGCAGGGCATGGCATGGTCATAGATGACTCTGATGTAATTGGGACCGCTTAAACTCTTATATGGGCCTATATTTCCGCACCATTTTTGAACGATGTAAATTTGAATATTTTTGATAATGAAAGTTATTCTAAATGGTTGAGATAAAAACCGTTCTTTTTACTTTGTGTTGTGATACCAATATAGTAGCACCCAAACATGTATGCTTTCGCTAAACCAGATTTTGGGGGTGTTACAGAGTGGTATCAGAGCCTTGGTTATAGAGAACTGGGTATTTTTAAAACCTAGACTTTAACTACTTTTGCGAAAACTTAACCCTATGACCGCCACGTGCCGACCTGCCAAGCTGATGCCTCATTAGTGATTTTTATTACTAATATATTTGATGAGATGCGTGCTTTGTATTTTTGGATGAGTATATCCATTTATTTTGCTATATAATATATAAGTATCTTCGACATACTTATGCATACGTATCGTACTTATCGTAGCGTTACGCATTTTTCTCTACGTAATCTCATCATTCATCCTCGAGCGTGGACACTTGTTTTAGTCTTTCTAAACAAGCTTTTAAAAGTAAGTGACATAGTACTAGCGTAACTGAGCTGAGTATTTTAAAGTTCATTGAACCTCGGGTGAATATAGACTGATCACCTATATTCAGCCAGGGACAGTGGGACATAGCCTGATTACCTATGTCCGACTCAGAGGTGAACTTTGCGATACTTGGAGTAGTTATAATAGGATCATGTTCGGTTAAATTTTTGAATACGAGAATGATAAAATTTATGTGTGTGTACATAAGCATTGCATGACATGAACACTCACATCTGCACACAACATGATAGCAGTCACAACACACTGGCATCACAATACTTCACAAGTCATAGTACTCTTGGTATCGTATACCTTTCCGCTCATATGGAATACTTGCTCGTCGCCATCTAATCATGTTTTGCATCGAGGCGTATTAGACCCGATTGGTCACAGTTTGAATTCGAGTTGCTTATTTTAACTTGTTTGATGTTGTAATAAACTCAAACTCATTTGAGTTTATTGGAGCGTTTCGGCTATGTTTAAATTTGAATTGCTTATTTATTTAAACCTTGCTTTGTTTGCGGTCTTTGTTACAGTCACCTCTACCCTAAACCTTATGCTCAATCGATTTGATTCATCCCTCTCGATAGATGTTGTTTCTTCCGCGTGAAGTAGAATGTACATTACTTGGTCAACCAATAGATTTCTAGTAGCAATCAACATCCTCCTTCAGAGTCGTACTCTGAACTTGCTATACCCTCCACTCAGCGGAGATTCTATGACCAACAGAAACCTTAAGACCTTAAAGAGTAACATGAACCGCGTTCTTTGGAACAGACACCGAATCTTTCTCCCGTCTCTCGGTTATACCAATTATTTTTGCTACCCACTTATAAGAAAATAAACCATGTCGCTAACACCATACAAACCGTCTTCGATTATTTTACAGACCATTTTGCGGTCGCCCTACAAATGTCTTACTCCTACTTTATGAAATCAAAATTTCGACCTTATAACTATTTTGTAAACAACGAACTGTTCACGTTGTTCTATGAAATGTTTTACAAATTATTTCACAAACGATTTATAAACCGGTTTGCTGTTCTGCTACAGTATTATGAATCAAACTACAGTTTTGCTACCATCATGCAGATGATAAACTGATTTTCTGTTACTCTATGAGCTATTTTAAAAACCGTTTTATAAACTGTTCTACAATCACCCGGTGAACTATTTACTCATTTTGATGCGTTAAAAGTTTCTAACCAAACTTCATCAAAAATTTTGCATATCAAGGGGTGATTAAATGTAAACTTTGTGGAATCGTCTTATCCGCACCATGTTTAAAGACCACTTTTACTGAAGTTATGAGTCTTTTGCAATCGCATCAGTTTACCCAACTACAAATTTTCAGCAAAGGATTTTGTATTACTCTCTCACAGACAAAGATGAGCCTTTACCACCTGGTAAGACTCAAATCGGTTGTGAGTACCAACATCTCTTCCCAGACACCATCTTATCGGATAACTTAAATTGAAATCCAGGACGGATTTCCCGTTAAGGAGGGTAGACTGTAACCACCCGTAAATTTCCAGACTGATTTTAAATAATAAATTATATTTATTATTCCTTAAGTTTCACTTTTGGACTTTTCTATATTTATTTGAATCGAATACGAGATGTTATCTCGCGAAACGTGAAAAATCAACTCACAACGCGTACTGGCACGAGTCTTAACCTAATAAACCTTTTATAAATGATTTATATCATGTTCACAAAACTAGTCGTGTGACTAAATTTTATTGGAAAAATCATTTTAAGACTAACCGCGCGAGTCTTAAATTCTCGAGCGACTTTTAACGAGCCTAAACTAGTCACGAACCGCAAAAATCACAAAAGATTACCTAATTACAAAACCAATCCCTGTGGTAATTTTTGTGCACCACACCCTAAACTTTCAGAACTTGTCATTTTTGGTCCCTACATCCTTTTAACTTTGTATTAATATAGTTAGGGTTCATTATCCCTCACTCCTCTCTCTCACTTCACCTGCAAACTTTCCGGCGCCGTCACTGGAGTTCCGGCCAAATTCCGGCGAGTTAGATCTGTGGCATGTACGTGTAGATCGGAGCAAGGTGAGTGTGGATCTAGGTCATTTGAGGTCGCAAAGTGTTGCTAGGGTTGTGAAGCCGAGAACCACCACAGACGCCACCACCTCACCACCGTCACTCCCACCTCTCTTTTTCATCTTGTTGTGGTAACTACAAACCCTCGTTATTTCCTTATTTTAATTTACCCGATTATAAAAGATTAATAACGTTTTCGTGGATTAAAACTCGACTAAAAACATGTTTTACAAATTTTTCGTGTGGTTAATAAAGATTAAAAAGGGGTGTTTGCTCGATCTGTGGACTGAGTCAACTCATCTCGCTCGAGTTGAGTCGACTCAGCCGAGTCAACTCGTTTAGGGTGTCATGCTTGTTCAGCTTATAACCTGTAGCTCAATTTAATTATTTGAAGTTGTTGTTTTAGTGCTATATGAGTGACCACAAGGGTGGGTTGGTCTCGGTTTAGCAACAACCCGAGAGGGTGTGCTAATCTTGCTAGCGTGATAGAAAGAAAACACCACTTAGATGCTTGTTTGGTTAACGACACACACGGGAGGTGTGGTCGTTTGTTTTGATGTCTCGGTCTAAGGATAACACCACAAGGGTGGTCGTGTTCTTGTCGTTGTGGACTTGGTCCTTGTCGTTGTGGACTTGGTCAGTACACGAAAACAGAAAAACAAAGTATTGATGTTGTTAGGAAATTTCTGGTAGTCAATGCATGTGGTATTTAGCTAAAATCTGTAAATTGTGTTTGTGTGTGAGCTTAGGTTCAATTTTGCAAACGAAAACAACGACAACCAAAAATATAAACGTTGGTAACTGATTTTGGGGTGAAGGGTTTGGGTTGCATCTGATTTGTGAAAAAAATGGGCTTCAGACCCAAATTGTTGCGTGGGTTTTGACATGGGCTCAAGCCCACTATTACTAAAAGGGTGTGTATATTTTTAGATTAATGGATGTGTTTAGTTTGTCATATATATTTTAGCTAGTAGTATATTTTGCGATGCATCTAGTACTCGACTAACGTGACACATTTGCTTAACTCTTAGTTATATTGGTACGTTTCGGTTACACTTGGGAATGATGCTTGATACCTATTTGGACTTGGATAATACTTAACGGACTAAACGACATGGAAATTAATGGATATATATATATCGTCACATAATGTTAAACTTGGACATCTAACTACACTGAGTATATCGGACAATTGGACATTTTGGACTAGAGACGAATCTAATATATTAAACTCGGGACGAATTTAATATATTAGACTCGTAACGTACCTAAATATTCAATTGGCACTCATTAATAATAGCAAATGGTGAAATTTGATAACTAATAGATATTCTAGAAAGTGAGATTAATAATCATTATCCATTGTTTACATTATATACTTGTCGCGAAGTATCACTTTGAGCAAATTGGGTTTTATTTAAGTCTAATGACTTGGGAAGGTTGTATGAATGGACGCGTCATGCAGAGATTTATACAACTTTCTAAACTTATACTTATTATTTCGAAAACCTTTCATTCTTATAAAACCCGACAATAATCGAGACTTATAGTTTATCAATCTGTAAACGTTTTGCAAATTGATATAATAATTTGGGCTTTCTTATAAAACTTGAATTACATTTCTAAACTTTATTGAATATTTCTAAACTATTTTGGGACTATGGGGTAAATACCGAAACATACCAATTGGTTTACTTTCTTGGCATATTTCTTTGTCGTTATTCTTTGACTTCTGCTTGTCATTTCTTTCTCGAATTAAGTGCTCGTCGGTACTTTTCCCGACTATGTCGTTATCTATTCCTCTTTGACGTGTGTAGACTTGAGTCCTCGTCAGTATTCCTTGACGGTCCTTTTATTACTTCCTTTATAATATATTGGGATATATATTATACTTTGACGTGAGTTACATTTTGAGTCTATACTTTCTTACCACCACACGAAACATTAATACGAAACTTTTTACAAATTTTTGAAACGAGTAATCCACGAAAACTAAGACGCTTGTCTTTTGAAAACTCTTTTACTTTACGAGACGTATTCTGAGATGACTATATATATTAGGTTCTGCCGATTCTGTACCGTTCTATATCTCTTGATACCGTTGTGATCTGCTCTAGATGCCAGTTGTGTCAGTTGTGATATTTTGCGTTGCTTCATATTGAGGTGAGTTCATACCCCCTATTTTTACTTGTTTCATAACTGTTTTGGGGGAGAATGCATGCTCGTTTTTAACTAAACTCAANTACTCCTTGTCCGTTAGGCAACCCTTCAACCTTGCCTACTACATGGCCAACAGGATGGCCGACATTCCCGTGCAAGGCACAACGCCTATGCCGTATGGAATGCTCTTGACCCGCCTTTTTAGGTTCATCTCCCCAATTCCTCCAACTCCTAGAGGTCTCCACCTAGACTACTCTCTCATCCCTCACACATTTGTCCCACTTAGTGATCGAAGAGTCTATAGAACCCAAAGCAAACGTCCTCATCCTCCTACCTCATCATCATCTTCCTCAATGAGTGAAGATGAGACGTTGCCCAACTTAGGCTTCCACCTCTAGAATACCTTTCACAACTTCCAACCATTCCTAATGAGTCCGAGGAGTTCAAGCAAACGAAGGGGATGTTCAAGAACATCGGGAGGTTCCTTGGCAAGCTCAAGAAGAAGATGGACCATCAATGAGTGCGGGTGTGTAGGAGTAAGAGAGTGTTTGGCACAAGGTGTCATTTGAACAATTTGGTCGGTTGAACAATGTTTGTTATGGATTTATGTGTTGGTAGGTTGTTTAAGACAATTTGGAACATGTATTAACTAACTTTGATGCAGGACGACAACTTTTGGCATGTTGTCAAATTTTCAAGTGTATGAAAATTTCACTAAGTATAGTGGAATTCGCTAGCCCCCGGTCAAAGGCATACCATATGCGTGTTTACATGTCCAATTTTTGCATTTCCTAACTAGATATGAATTATATTTTTAGTTTTAGGAGTTTTCGAAAAATTTAAAAATCGTCTTCCGGGTCAAAAACGTGGACTGTCAAGTTTTTGGGGTTTGGCGGATCTGGCGGAACCTTCACCAGGGTTCCGCCAGTACAAAATTCTGGGTAACCCAGAATGGCCCAACGGATAGGACGGCACCCTCAATAGGGTTTCGCCCGTTATATCCGAGGGTTCCGCCAGTCACCTGCACATTTTTTTTTATCCGTTTTCAAAATTCTGAAAATCAAAACTTCCCCAAATTCAACCTTGTTTGTTAGGAACTTATTCCTTGATAGTTTATAACATCATTAGGAGTATTCTAATAGCCTAAAACAAATAGGAAGTTCTTTCCCGCCAAAAACCAAACTTAAACCATAACCACCTCAAGGAACCCTCACACATAAAAGAAGGAACCCTTCCAAAGGATCCTTCCAATCCGTGACTCATATTATCCCAACCAACTTGACAAGACAACTAGGCATTTAGTGCAAATCTTTGTCTTCTTACTCCATCTCCTTCATTGGATTGACTTCCAAATGATGTGACAACCTTCATTACTCACCCAAATCATTAGAAACCTCAAAATTTCTATGGCCAAACATCAAATCCAAACACTACCTTCAACATCTCTTCCATCCTATAAATTTAAACCATTTTTAACACCTCAAATCACACTATCACCATCAAAATCTCTTCTCTTGAGAAGCTAAACCAAAACCTTGACAATGACAAAGTCAACAATCACCTCACAACCACCTCGACCCATTCGTAGAACCGCCCGAATTAGTGTCAAACCGCTTTGGTCAAGCCAAACCATCAACCTAAGCTCCTCATCTTCGGATGAATTCTCTTCACCCATAAAAAGTGAACACTTTTTAAACCTTGCATCCCCATCTCCATCACCCAAAGGAGCAAATGAACTCACAACTCCACCACCAACAAAATCACCCATTGAACCAACTCCGCCAAGTGCACCCATCCAAACATCAAAAACTCTATCACCATCAACCCTACCTCAAATTGAACCAATGGAGTTATTTGGATCTCCTCCAACTTCACCACACCCATTTGTGCAAGATCTTAATGATCTTCCACCTAGATCAACAAATCCACCACCTTCACCAAATGAAAAACCAAGCACATTGTTTGACCACAATGAGCATTTTGATCAACCTCTATCACCTAAACCGTTGTTGTTTCACCCTATTTTCAAAGACATCCACGGTCCTCTTTATGGAGAACCAAACTTTGAAANTGTTTCATCCTATTTTCAAAGACATCCACGGTCCTCTTTATGGAGAACCAAATCTTGAAAATCATGATCACCCTAGCCCACCACATTCACAACCTCAAATCTTTGAGTCTTTTCTTCCTTCTTATGACGAAATTCAAAGAATGGTCGAAAACCACCTTCATCAAGCAATGGACTTGCAAACCACATTGCTTGAATCCATTTCAAACCCATCCTCCAACCAAGAATCCAAAATCAACCAAACCCCACCACCATCATCAAATGACCCATTTCCACCCACTCATCACCATGCTTGCTCACAATGTGAGCAAATAGTCAAACTAGGTGAAAGCATCAAAACCATGCTTCACCAAATTCAAAATGAAACCCGCTTCGCCATTCAACACATCCTAGAACGTTTGGATGCTCTTTCCCATCCAAACTACCCCTAGAGCCCTTTTGGAGGCCTTTTGCCCCATTTAGGAAGTGTTCAAGTCATCTACTTATAGAAGTAGGACTTTTTATTTTCATTCTTGGTTATTTTTCTTTTTATTTGGAAAGTAGGAATATAAGTTCATTTCTTGTCTTTTGACTTTTTGTAAGTCATAATTTTACTTGAAATGTCATTTTCTACTATTGGTTGATCATATATGAGTTGTGATTGTGGATGATTATTTCTCATTATAGGTGGTGAATGGATGCTTGTTTATACCTCATAATCACCAACTAACCATTGTTTTGTAGGTTCCAAATCCATGACTTCTTCCTTGATACTCCGAGTTAGAGGAGTAATATTCAAGGGGGAGCATGAGAATTGCAACTAACCTTTTTTTATTGTAGGTTCAAAATCCATGTTTCCCTACTCGGCACTCCTACTAGGGGGAGTATCGACAAAGGGGGAGCATATGGATAAGTTCCGCTACGCTACTCTTTTTTTTGTTTTGACAAAAAGGGGGAGAAATATATCTAAACTTAGTAACTTAAAATGATTTTCATCAATTAAGTAAAACAAGTTTGATATAACATTTTTTTTAAGCTTTAACACTAAAATTTGTGAGTTACTTAAAAACAAAGTTTATGTTTTGTCATCAACAAAAAGGGGGAGATTGTTAATACAAATATCGCTTAAAAACGTTATTTATATTTTACGATCTTTGCTAAGTCTTGTTAATGACAAAGTGTAAACTTTAGTTTTAAGTAAAACATGATTTTAGTTTAAAGTCTTGCATAACTAGATTTTTGCTACATTTACATTTCATATAAAACACAACATTTTCATATTTCTTAAATTAGAAATGTCACATCACTATTTATGGTAAGTTTTGTCATATCACATTTATGGAAAGATTGTGTGGTTGACTAAACAATGTTCTTACACAAGGTTTGTGTGTTTGACTCTCCATAGGGTTCTTACACAAGTTTTGTGTTTGACCAAGTATTTATGTGATGTGACTTTGGATGGTTTGGCAAGTTATGGCAAAACATATCTGCAGACCTGGCGGAACCCTCGTGGTACACGGG
>LBNU01013061.1:0-20620 GCA_014162995.1 Artemisia annua | reverse complement strand
TAGGGCAACACGCCTAGTCCTTCCTTTCTCTTAAACGTTTGGGCTTTAGGCCCATTGGACTTTAACTTAGACTATTACATAAAACCATACGAGTATTAAATAATGTAGCTAAATAAGATAATTCTAGCAACCTATTACAATAACTGAAATGACCGAGACTTGACTGAATAGTTGAAAACTATGATCCTAACATTTAGTTTCGGGTTCTTGACCGTGTCGCTCGGGAGGGCACCCATCTCTCGGTCATTGAAAATCTTCAACAAGGAATCGATTTTATCGGTCATCTCGCTTTGCCTTTGTTTGAACTCGGATTCAAACTTGGATATACGAGCTTCTTGAGATGTCATAAATTTCGACATCAATCCTTCGAAGTTATTGGTACTACCATAGTTGTTGGAAGGATTATTGTTGAAGGTACATAAAGATGACATTATATGATCCGGATGGAGAAAAGTTTGAAAGGACATATCTTACCGAGCATACCAATAGGAAACTTCAAACCAAATTCAACCTGAAAGATGTCCTCGATGAGGAACTCACTTACATAGGGTAGCGTGACTTTGAGTCTAGCTACAAGACTCGTTAATAAAGAAAAGCGCTTCTTGGGAGGCAACCCAAGCTTTATTTGTTTGTTTGTTTGTTTATTTGATTTTATTTGCTTCCGTATGTGTGTTATTATTTTTATTTTTTATGGTTCATGTATCAAATTAAATTGTGAAAATGTTTTATTTTGTTTTTAACTAATTGGACATGAACGATAACAATGAGATATAAACATACACTTTATTTGTTTGTTTGTTTATTTATTTGATTTTATTTGCTTCCGTATGTGTGTTATTATTTTTATTTTTTATGGTTCATGTATCAAATTAAATTGTGAAAATGTTTTATTTTGTTTTTAACTAATTGGACATGAACGATAACAATGAGATATAAACATACATATTAGTATTTGTTTGAGTCAAATGCTTGTATCGAGTCATAATGATTATTTGTAGGAATTCCAGGAATTAAGGCATAGGTTTTTCTAGAAATTTTCCGGAAACAAAATATTAAAATTCTGCCAGATCAATTTTGACGGCGTCAGGCATTATTTTCTGGAAAATTTTGCAAGTTTTGTTTTTCTGCCGGAATTCTAAAGTTTCGTAAAACCCGTATTTTATAAACCCCAGGAATCTGCAAACATTCATTCCACAAGCATTATATCTTTACTTGCTTTCTAGGATTTTATCTTATATAGAATTTACCGCCGATTTTACGCGAGGTTTGTCGTGATTGTTTTCTCAGGTTTAACAGGTTATATTGGACAAGAAGATGTACATGGATGGTCAAGTTTTGGCATCAAGCTTCAAGCTTTTGGCGTTGCTTTAATCTTGAAGTCTTTACGTTCTCTTGGAGGAGGATTTAACCATGTTACCACATCATCCACACCAAACGAATCAGGGGAGTATTTGTTTCATTCTTTCATTTTCTTTACTTTTACATCTTTTATGTGAACATTGGGGACAATGTTCGGTTTAAGTGTAAGGGGGTAAATGAAGATACCTTAGAGATTACAATTGCACTTGATTTTTGTTTGTTTAATAGTGAATGTGTAATAAAACTGAGAGAAATATTTGTTAGGGCAATTTTAGCACCAAATTTAAAATTTCTTGCAACATATAGGAGTGAAATTTTAGTCTTAATAAGCGTCTCATAGATAGAAATTATATGACTAGCACAAAAAAAACCGTACCACTCAAACAAATTTCCACCCCAAATATGTGAGGTTCGCCCCTAGATTTGTTAGGAAAAGCCTTAGTGCTTATTAGTGTACCGGTAGTATCTAGATTCTAGAACTTGCTGATGCGTGGGTTTTGCAACCTTCGCAATAGGTTTTACCTCTCAAGGGGTCTTGAGAAGCTTACAACCCCCACCAGGAAGTGTACCTGACCGATGTAGTATAGTGAAGTGGCAAGTACCGGGGGATTGATCGTTCTCTCGGGGAATAGTGTCGTTAGGATTGAAAACTACTCTAGTTTAGGTCTAAGGGTTGAGGGATGATTCTTTTTGTATTTTTATATTTTATGAAAGCAAGTAAAATCTCGGGTATTTGAAAGAGTGGGCGGAATTAGTTGCTAATCAACTAACCCAAATATCTACTATTGCAAATAAAATAAAATAACAAGAAAGGTAAATTGGTTGAGAAACTTATATGGAGAAAAGTGTGTTTACTTAGATTTCCTTACTCTCTAGCTATCTTTTACCGGTTAATTGGTTTGTTACAATTGTGTGGATGACGGGTTGTATTCCTTTAAACCATTCGTAGGGCCGTGTACGATCTTCCCTAACTCTATAAGCTCCTAGTTCACTCCTATGTCGAGCCGACTAAAAGCTCCTAACATGGGATCACTAGAATTCGCTTATGCATTAACACAACCATATAATCGTAGTACACATCCGATTCATGTTTCTTAAGACGTTCAAGCAAGTTACCGTATAGGAGGTTAGCCAGTTTTCTTAAGCCTAACTTCGGCATCACCAACCCACAACAATCAATAACAAACCAACAACAAGTAATCAATAGCTAGGTTTCATTAGATCTAAGCAAACACAAGAGAAACCTAGCCTAGCATGTTAAAGTAAAGATAAGCATAAGATATAATTAAGCAACACATAGACATATTGATTGATTTGAAAGGAGACTTATCTTTTATTGAATATGAATGATTCAAGGGTGAAAAACCCCTGAAAATATAGTAAACCACGACCTAGGTTTTATCCCTAAAGTTCTCCCCAAAAGTTACACCCTTAATGAATGAAAATTAGAAAACTATATATAGATTTTACAACTTGATGGCGTCATGTTTTAGTTTGTGACGCCGTCACCTCACCGCCAAAACTCTTCTCGGATTGCTCAGATCCACTCTTGACGCCGTCCCTCTTTAAAACTCTCTCGGCCGTCTCTCTTGAACTTATAACGTGACAGCCTTAGTGAAATAACACGTGACGCCGTCACGTGTAAATGCTTCAAAATCTTTCTGGCCCGTCAAGTGTAAAATTATCCACCTCTTTGTAAAAGCGTGACGCAGTCACCTCGTAAAGAGTAACGCCGTCAGGTACTGTTTCCTGCATAATGATGAGACTTTGTCGTTTTCTTCATTTTTATGCTCCAAAAACGTACAAAATACCTTCTTTTCCAGATTTCTTCTCCAAAGTACCTAAAATGACAAAAGGAACGATTTAAGGCAATATTTGATCAAATAATTACGGATTACGGCTTAAATGACCCCCTAAAAGCGTAACACTTTTCGCCTCATCAAATACCTTTACACTTGAGATTTGCTTGTGCTCAAGTAAATGCGCTTTTATTCCAATCAAAATATGAGCTAGGGGTCATTTAACACTAATAAAAAAGTAATTACAACAAATAGTCATTCTATCCTAGTCATAACAAGCACGAAAATCATATACTAGCACCTCACAAATAATGTTTTGGATACTCTCATCTCTCGGGTGTTATAAACTTATATAACTAAATGGAAATGGAAAAATATCACTCACTACCTTTCATAGCAAATAGATTACCATAGGCTTGGGAAAGGATCAAAAACCTCCTCCACTAGGCGTAAGCACCTAAGATAAACTATCAAAGAGGGCTTTTCAAGGGTTGTAATGTTGGTATAGGGATATGATAAACACGGTTTGTTGGAATAAAGGGTATTTTTAGTGGTGGCGAGTTAATTATCTTGATCAAATACATGCACAATGTGGCGTTGCTAAGCCAAGACTCGACTCGACTTAAGCTAATATGAAAATAACATAAACATAAATAAAAATAAAAGGAAACGGGATGGTAGTCCATATGTTTTTTTCTCTCTCTTTCTTTTTCCAATTTTTTTTGCTTTTTTTTTTCGTACACTCTTGCACTACCTTCCAAAATAATACATCATAGGGGCCTCGGTTCTCCCCTTACACTTGAACTTTTACGTACTTTACAAGTAACTATTCTAATGAATCGAATTAAGATAATTGAAAAACTTGGAGTACTTTAAAATATTAACGCACACATGGGGGTAATAATTGATTTCTTCCCCATTACTCCATTACATTAGTACTTTACCCATGAGTCCTAATCGTCCCAAAACAATATGTACAAGGATATGACTCGACTTAGCAACCATGTAATCAATAAGACAATTAACTAAGGGTTAAAACAAATGTTGTCACAATAATGCACTAAAGATGAGTGCATACTAGGTAGGCTAAGGCGATTTGGGTGTACATTTGGGGGTGGATTGTAAACAAATTCTTCCTTTAAGTAAAAATGAGTACATCGCAAAGGTGTGGGAGAATTACTTGACCAATGAAGTCAATGTAATTATATTACGGGTGTAAAACATAGGTTATCCTAATGCCTCTTATCATGTAGTAAATCTAACTACACGAATGTAGTCTCACTTGTGGATTTGGGATGGTCACTAACGCAAGTTCTAGAATCTAATTACCACCGGTACACATATAAGCACCAACAATGAATGCTTTTCCTAACAATTCTAGGGGCGAACCTCACATATTTGGGGGAAAATTTTTGAATGGTACGGTTTTTGTGCTAGTAATACAAATCCTATCCATGAGACGCTTATTATGCATAAAGTTTCACTCCTATATGTTGTAAAAAAATTTAAATTTGGCGCTAAAATTGCCCTAACAAATATTTCTCTCAGTTTTATTACACATCTACCATTAAACAAAACAGAAATCAAGCGTAATAGCATTTTCTAAGGTGTATTCATTTACCCCCCTTACACTTAAACCGAACATTGTCCCCAATGTTCACATAAAAGATGCAAAAGTAAAGAAAATGAAAGAATGAAACAAATACTCCCCTGATTCGTTTGATGTGGATCGTGTGGTAACATGGTTAGATCTTCTTCCAAGATGATGTAAAAGCTTCAAGATCAAAGCGAAGCCAAAAGCTTGATGTCATGAACTTGATTCCATGTTCATCTTCTTGTCCAATGTAATCTATTAAACCTAAGAAAGCAATCTAGGCAAACCTTGCGTAAAATCGGCGGCAAAATCTATATAGGGATATAATGCTTGTGGAATGAAAGTTTTGCAGATTTCTGGAGTTAAAGATGCAGTAATTTTCGTAGTCCGGCAGAAAAACTAAATTTTAAAAACCTTTTTCTAGAATCAGTACCTGACGCTGTCAGGTTTTAAAGCCTGATGCCATCAGAATTGATCTGACAGAATTCTTATGTTTAGTTTCCGGAAAATTTCTGGAAAAACAAATACCTTAATTCCTGGAATCCTGCAAAATTTCATTATGACTCGATACAAGCATTTGACTCAAACAAATACTAATATGTATGTTTATTTTATATTGCTACAATTCATGTCCAATTCTTTCTTATAAACAAATTTAGATTTCCCTTACACTTATCTTTTTGCAAAATACCTTTATATGTAGTTAAGACGAAGTTAAAAACAAAATAAAGCATTTTCATAATGTAATTTGAAACATGAATTGTTAGCAATAAAAATAAAACATACATATGGAAACAAATAAAATCAAATAAACAAACAAACAAATAAAGCTTGGGTTGCCTCCCAGGAAGCGCTTTTCTTTATTAACGAGTCTTGTAGCTAGACTCAAAGTCACCCTAATTACGTGACTCCATCGTTGGTCACGGTTTCTAGGTCATCCTCGGGTTTAGTCTTATATTCCGGACCCAGTTGTAAGCATTCTTTGTAGAAACCAAATATTCTACCCATAACATAGTCTTCTCCTCTACGTCTATCCTCGTCATTCCTATAGTAGACTGCTTGCTTATGCTCCTTCTCGATGTTTGATAAAAGCTGGAATTGCTCTATCTTATATGGCATTTGGTAGGCTACCTCATCGGTCTCATCCTTGAATCTAACTATCCCTAGAGACGGGTCATAACTCAATTTAGAGGCTTCAAAAAACGGTTTCCCAAAAACTACTTGAGTCAAGCATGCATCTACTACCGGACAAATATCTTCTACAATCACAAAGTCGGTGACATAGGTGAAGTTTCCTACATACACACGTAATCCTCTTACTCTCCACACAAAGTTACTCATCCAACCCGTGTAGGGAAATATCCTAGGTTTAAGTTGCTTTTTCATTAACCAATTGTAATGGACCCTAGTCATGATGTTTATGGGAGATTTAAGATCTAAGTAAGCCTTCCACACATGCACATGCCCAATGTTGCATGGTATGTTGATCTTGGATGGGTCACCCGTTTTAATAATTGGATTACCTAGGAAGTATGGTGTCTCGGGGACATCGAATAAATCCTTATGGTATGCACGTTCTTCCTTAGTGGGTAACCTATTGAAGTAGTCCTCTCCATCATCCACTTCTTCTACTTCCTTTTTCTTATTCTCCTCAACTTCCTTAACTTCATCCTTATGTTCACTATCTACTTCATTTCTATCGATTGGCTTAATAGTGACAACGTTAACGAAGTGGACATGTTTGGATGATGAGGGGTCATTGATTTGGGGTCCGCTACTTGTGTTCCTAGTGTCCTTATTTGGTGGTGACAACCCTTGGTTGTTGAGGGCTTTCAATAAGTTGTCTATTTTATTGGTCATCTCCGTTTGTTGTTGATTAAATTCGGATTCGAACTTAGTTATACGAGCTTCTTGAGATGCCATAAATTTAGACATCAATCCTTCAAGATTATTGGTATTACCATAGTTATTGGAAGGATTGTTATTGAAAGTACGGTTTGAGGATGGACCGTTTTGTTGGAAACGATTAGGTAGATTGGAAGGATTGTTTTGGGGCGTGTTTTGGTTTTGTTTCCACCTAAAGTCTGGGTGATTTCTCCAAGAGGGGTTGTAACAATCACCGTAGGGGTTTGGCTCGGGTTTGAAAGTGTACCACTTGTCTCCCGCTCCGTCGGTACGCGAGGATGCGTAGTCCGCAAAAGCTTGTTCGGGGAGTTCCATGCAATCACGAGTGTCATGGGGACCACTACAATACTCACATGAAGAAATGATTTTTTTCACTTGGCTTGAAGGTTTAGGAGCTTCGTAGGATTTCATGAGAAACTTGACTTGGTCCTCAAGTTCCATGATCCTATTGTCGGAAGTGCTTGAATTATTTGAAGGCAAAGATATTGCCTTGACCATTTTGTTCAAATCACGGGGATCATTCCAACTTTCGTTGTCATTGAAAGCAAGATCTTCTATGAGTTCCCATGATTGTTCCGCACTTAGACAACGTAGCTTGCCACCGGCCGCTTGGTAAATGGTTTGCCTCGTGGGGATATTGATATGGTCATAGAAGATTTGGACTTGGAGCCAAAGGTCTATGCCATGGTGAGGGACTTTTTGGAGCAACCTTCGCAATAGGTTTTACCTCTCAAGGGATCTTGAGAAGCTTACAACCCCCACCAGACAGTGTACCTGACCGATGTAGTATAGTGAAGTGGCAAGTACCGAGGGATTGATCGTTCTCTCGGGGAATAGTGTCGTTAGGATTGAAAACTACTCTAGTTTAGGTCTAAGGGTTGAGGGATGATTCTTTTTGTATTTTTATATTTTATGAAAGCAAGTAAAATCTCGGGTATTTGGAAGAGTGGGCGGAATTAGTTGCTAGTCAACTAACCCAAATAACTACTATTGCAAATAAAATAAAATAACAAGAAAATAAATTGGTTGTGAAACTTATATGGAGAAAAGTGTGTTTACTTAGATTTCCTTACTCCCTAGCTATCTTTTACCGGTTAATTGGTTTGTTACAATTGTGTGGATGACGGGTTGTATTCCTTTAAACCATTCGTAGGGCCGTGTACGATCTTCCCTAACTCTATAAGCTCCTACTTCACTCCTATGTCGAGCCGACTAAAAGCTCCTAACATGGGATCACTAGAATTCGCTTATGCATTAAATACAACCATATAATCGTAGTACACATCCGATTCATGTTTCTTAAGACGTTCAAGCAAGTTACCGTATAGGAGGTTAGCCAGTTTTCTTAAGCCTAACATCGACATCACCCACCCACAACAATCAATAACAAACCAACAACAAGTAATCAATAGCTAGGTTTCATTAGATCTAAGCAAACACAAGAGAAACCTAGCCTAGCATGTTAAAGTAAAGACAAGCATAAGATATAATCAAGCAACACATAGACATATTGATTGATTTGAAAGGAGACTTATCTTTAATTGAACATGAATGATTCAAGGGTGAAAAACCCGTGAAAATATAGTAAACCACGACCTAGGGTTTATCCCTAAAGTTCTCCCCAAAAGTTACACCCTTAATGAATGAAAATTAGAAAACTATATATAGATTTTACAACTTGACGGCGTCACGTTTTAACTTGTGACGCCATCACCTCGCCGCCAAAACTCTTCTCGGATTGCTCAGATCCACTCTTGACGCCGTCCTTTTTTAAAACTCTCTGGGCTGTCTCTCTTGAACTTATAACGTGACGGCCTTGGTGAAATAACACGTGATGCCGTCACGTGTAAATGCTTCAAAATCTTTCTGGCCCGTCAAGTTTAAAATTATCCACCTCTTTGTCAAAGCCTAACGCCGTCACCTCGTAAAGAGTGACGCCGTCAGGTACTGTTTCCAGCATAATTTGAGACTTTGTCGTTTTCTTTACTTTTATGCTCCAAAAACATCCAAAATACTTTCTTTTCCATATTTCTTCTCCAAAGTACCTAAAATGACAAAAGGAACGATTTAAGGAAATATTTGATCAAATAATTATGGATTAGGGCTTAAATGACCCCCTAAAAGCGTAACACTTTTCGCCTCATCACTTGCGTTAGGGATTCATTCCAAGACCACAAGTGAGACTACATTCGTGTAGTTGGATTACTACATGATAAGAGGCATTAGGATAACCCATGTTTTTATGCCTGTTTTTATATAATTGCATTGACTTCATTGGTCTAGTAATTTTCCCACACCTTAGCGATGTACTCATTTTTAATACACGATACCCCTAGTACACCCCTCGGAGCCTACCTTTTTCGTTTCTAACTTTAAGCATTTTACATAAAGGAAGAATTTGTTTACAATCCACCCCCAAATATACACCCAAATCGCGTTAGCCTTCCTTGTATGCATTCATCTTTAGTGCATTATTGTTATTTGTTTAAACCCTTAGTTAATTATCTAGTTGATTACATGGTTGCTAAGTCGAGTCATATCTTGTACATATTGTTTTGGGACGATTGGGACTTATGGGTAAAGTACTAGTGTTATGGAGTAATGGGGAAGAACGTCAATTATTACCCCCATATGTGCAAAAATGTTTTAAAGTACTCCAAATGTTTTGATTATCTTAATTCGAGTCATTAGAATAGTTATTTGTAAAGTATGTAAAAGTTCAAGTGTAAGGGGAGAACCGAGTCCCCTATGATGTATTATTTTGGATGGTAGGCCAAGAATGTATGCACCAAAAAAAATCGAAAAATCAAGAAAAACAAAAAAAAAATGGAAAAAGAAAAGTGGAAAAAACATACGGACTACCATCTCATTTCCTTTTATGTTTATTTTATGTTTTTGTTATTTTGAGATTTGCTTAAGTTGAGTCGAGTCTTGGCTTAGCAACGCCACATTGTACATGTAATTGACTAAGACAATTGACTTGCCACCAGTAAATTATCCTTTATTCCAACAAACCGTGTTTATCATATCCCTACACCTAACGTTATAATCCTTGAAAAGCCCTCTTTGATAGTTTTCCTAGGTGCTTACGCCAAGTAGTGGAGGTTTTTGATCCTTTCCCAAGCCTATGGTAATATATTTGCTATGACAGGTAGTGAGTGATATTTTTCCATTTCCTTCAGTTATATATAGGCTTATAACACCCGAGAGATGAGAGTATCCAAACACTATTTGCGAGGTGCTAATGTATGATTTCCGTGCTTGTTATGACTAGGGTGGAATGATCATTTGTTGTAATTACTTTTATATTAGTGTTACACGACCCCTAGCTCATATTTTGATTGGAATAAAAGTGCATTTGCTTGAGGACAAGCAAATATCAAGTGTAAGGGTATTTGATGAGGCGAAAAGTGTTACGCTTGTAATGGGTCATTTAATCCCTAAATCGTGATTTTATGATCAAATATTACCTTAAATCGTTCCTTTTGTCATTTTAGGTACTTTTGAGAAGAATTCTGGAAAACAAAGCATTTTGGATGTTTTTGGAGCAAAAAGTGAAGAAAACGACAAAGTCAAGAATCCAAGCTGGAAATTGTACCTGACGGCGTCACCTATTCCAAAGGTATGGCATCACTCTATAAGACATGAGGAGGATATCACGTTTACACTTGACGCGCCAGAAGAATTTTTATAGTTCACACGTGACGGCGTCACTCTTTACCTGAAGTAGGCCGTCACCAATGTTCTGAAAGGNTGTTAAATGACCCCTAGCTCATATTTTGATTGGAATAAAAGTGCATTTGCTTGAGGACAAGCAAATATCAAGTGTAAGGGTATTTGATGAGGCGAAAAGTGTTACGCTTGTAATGGGTCATTTAATCCCTAAATCGTGATTTTATGATCAAATATTACCTTAAATCGTTCCTTTTGTCATTTTAGGTACTTTTGAGAAGAATTCTGGAAAACAAAGCATTTTGGATGTTTTTGGAGCAAAAAGTGAAGAAAACGACAAAGTCAAGAATCCAAGCTGGAAATTGTACCTGACGGCGTCACCTATTCCAAAGGTATGGCATCACTCTATAAGACATGAGGAGGATATCACGTTTACACTTGACGCGCCAGAAGAATTTTTATAGTTCACACGTGACGGCGTCACTCTTTACCTGAAGTAGGCCGTCACCAATGTTCTGAAAGGCTCAAGGCGCACTAAGGCGCCAAGGGGGTCAAAGGTCCTCGAGTAGAGGTGCAAACAAAGGCGCGGGATTTATAAATATGAGGCGCACTATACATTAGGTTTTTTTATAACATATGTGACAACTTATGCAACTTAAATAACACAAAAATATCAATATTCAATGCATAATGCCACTTAATAGTTATTACATCTAACAAAGCTTGCATTTAAACCCAAAATATCAAGCAAGCAACATATCAGAATCCATGAACTACCCTAAATCCTTGAATATACATTACAATATATGAGTTGATGACTTATAAAATTTAACAAATTACCATGTGTCTCTATCAACTATCAACAGCAAAAAATCTATAGTTGTTTGGTAACACTTAACACTAAAGAAACAACATTTGTATATGTTAATAAGCTACTATTCTTAGACATTAGATTACAAAAAATATATACTTCTTTGTTGGTTATGTGTTTTAGTTATTTTCTAAAATATTAGGGTTATTAGATACTTTACAACTTAAAGGGCCCAATGTATATAACATGTAAACCCAAAATGTATCTTACTATTAAGAAAAAAAGACCAAAATCCCGATACATCTTCTAGGCGCAAAAATCCCCAAGGCGCTACAATTTTTACGGGATTCATGCATGTCGTGAGCCTCGATCTGAAAAATCCCAAAGGTTGGAGCCTCGTGCGATTTAGGGAGTAGGCGCGCCTTAGGCGCGCTTTTTAAAACATTGACCGTCACGTGTATTCTCTATAGCGTGACGGCCCAGAAACCTTACAAGCAGACGGCGTCAAGTAGAAGGATTGGGCGACAAGAAACCCTAGCCGTGGCGAGATGACGACGTCATCCATTAAAAGGGGACGCCGTCACCTTTGTAATTCTATATATATTTTTTGATTTTTTATTCATAGGAGAGGAACTTTTTGGTGGAACACACACACAAACCCTAGTACGAATTTCATAACTTTTTAAGGGTTTCATACCCTTATTTCTTCCATGTTTAATTAGATATAAGTAATCCATCGATTATTCAATATGTCTATGTGTTGTTTGATTATATCTTATGCTTGTCTTTCTTTTAACATGCTAGGCTAGGTTTATTTGTGTTTGCTTAGATCTAATGAAACCTAGTTATTGATTATTGATTGAGGGTTTGTTATTAATTGTTGTTGGGTGAATGATAATCGATGTTAGGCTTAAGAAAACTGGCTAATCTCCTATATGGTAACATGCTTGAACGTCTTAAGAAACATGAATCGGATGTGTAATATGATTTTAATGGTTGTGTTTAATGCATAAGTGACTATTAAGGAGGCCATGGTTAGGATACTAAACGTGTCGCCATAGGAATTGAAGCAATAAGATTATTTCTTGCCTTTGCTTCTTATATGGGCTTTCCTGTTTATCAAATGGATGTTAAAGTGCCTTTCTTTATGGCAAAATTATAAAGGAAGTCTATGTTAAACAACCTCCTGGTTTTGAGGATCCTGAACATCCAAACAAAGTCTACAAAGTTGTCAAGGCATTGTATGGCCTTCATCAAGCTCCCAGAGCTTGGTATGAAAGACTCTCCACTTTTCTATTGCGACATGGTTACAGGAGAGGTGCAATTGATAAGACTTTGTTTATCAAAAGAGATAAAAAGGATATTATGCTTGTTCAAGTATATGTGGATGATATTATTTTAGGAGCCACAAAACAGTCTATGGTGAAAGAATTTGAGCTGCTTATGCAAAATGAATTTCAAATGAGTTCCATGGGTGAATTAACTTTCTTTTTGAGGCTTCAAATTAAACAATAAAGAACTGGAATTTTCATTAGTCAAGATAAGTATGTCACTGACATTCTTAAAAAATTCAACTTGAGTGATATGAAGCCAGTTACCACACCCATTAAAGCCTCAAACTCATTAGGAAAGGATGATGATGGAGCACTTGTGGATATCAAGCTGTACAGATCAATGATTGGTTGTCTTATGTACTTAACTGCATCTAGACCTGACATTATGTTTGCTGTATGTTTATGTTCAAGATATCAGGTCACACCCAAGGTCTCTCATATGAATGCAGTTAAGAGGATTTTTAGTTATCTCAAGCATCAACCTAAGTTAGGGTTATGGTATCCTAAGGAGTCACCTTTTTCACATGGAAGCTTTTTCAGACAGTGACTATGCAGGAGATAATTATGATAGAAGATCAACCACAGGAGGATGCCAATATCTTGGAAGAAGACTAGTTTCATGGCAATGTAAGAAACAAACTATTGCTGCAACCTCATCCACTGAAGTAGAGTATGTTGGTGCTGCAAGTTGTTGTGGACAAGTACTTTGGATGCAGAATCAACTCTTGGATTATGGATTCAATTTCAAGAATACTCCTATCAACATTGATAATGAGAGTACAATTTGCATTGTGAAGAATCCTGTCTATCATTCCAAGACCAAGCATATTCAGATTAGGCATCATTTTATTCGTGATTGTTATGAGCATAGACTCCTTAATGTTGTCAAGGTTCATACAGATGACAATGTAGCTGATCTACTTACCAAAGGATTTGATGTTTCAAGGTTCAAACATTTGGTGGTAAGTATTGGTATGATTAATTATTAAGCTACGTTTGAGGGGAGGACTTCATTTAGTCCCATGCACTATTTGAGGGGAGGCAATACATTGCTATTGATGCTGTGGTAAAGATAATGGGAAAGTACTGCTTGCAATTTTAGCTGAAAGTACTGCTTTGGGAAAGTACTGCTTTGAAGGGTACTGCTGACGTGTAAAAGTACTGCTACGTGGAAAAGTACTGTTCTAACGGTCAAAAATACAGGGCAATGGTAAAATACTTCGTTATGGAAGGGATACATGCAAAAATAACGGTATACACATTCAATGGGATTTGATTTTTTATATCTTATCCATATATAACTAACCCTACTGCCTTTTACTCTTACTTTTCTACTTCCCATTCATTCATATTTACGCCACCACTTTAATCATCAATTTACCTTCGCCGTACAATTTATTCTTCTACCACTCACAAATGGCTCGTTCAACTTGTAGTAAGCATAATATGATTGCTAATTTGGATAAAACAGAGTTGAATCTTGATTTTCATGCTGTGATTGATTTCCTAACTGGGTCTCCAATCAATTACTCTTTATTGGTCAATCCGGACATCATTGAGCCATGGATTCAAGAATTTTGGGCTACTGCTGCATCGTGTTGGGAAGAACCTGATTTATCATTCATTACAGCTACAGTTGCTGGGAGGAATATTAGGATTACTGAGGCTACTGTTAGAGCAGATCTTCAGTTTCATGATGAAGAAGGTACTGTTAAGTTTGCTAAACAAGTACTTTGGGATACACTAAGAGATATAGGGTATGAGGGTTCTCTTACTAAGCTTACTTTTCAGAAACCCTTATTCAATCCACATTGGAAGTATCTCATTCATGTTTTACTTCATTGCCTAAGTAACAAAAGTACTGCTTGGAATGAGTTTAGTCNGTTAAGTTTGCTAAACAAGTACTTTGGGATACACTAAGAGATATAGGGTATGAGGGTTCTCTTACTAAGCTTACTTTTCAGAAACCCTTATTCAATCCACATTGGAAGTATCTCATTCATGTTTTACTTCATTGCCTAAGTAACAAAAGTACTGCTTGGAATGAGTTTAGTCAAACCATAGCGTCTGCATTAGTGGGATTAGCTACCAATCAACCATTTAACTTCTCTTTTATGATTCTTGATGGTATGCATAAACATATGAAGAATGGTTCACCATTTTTGATGGATCCCAGGTTTGTTCAATTATTTTTGCACAAACAGCTTGAGGGTGTTCCAAAACCCCCCACACTTTTTGCCTGCTATAGTCCAACCTGTTAAGGTGTTCACCTTCATGGCTACCAAGAGTGCAAAATTTTCTGAAAGGAATACTCCTTTAACTGCACATATTTTGGAAGTGGCACAAACAAGCTGTTAGAGATGCTGCTCAAGAGAATTCAGATCATGATACTGAACATTCTGACTCTGCTTCCACTCCATCCCAAGCTCAAGATGTTTCTCAACATACTGAGCAGTCACATTCAAGGGGAGAAGATGCTTCTCAACATGCTGTTTCATCACCAGTTCATGAATCTTCTCAACATACTGCTCTAAGTCAAAGTCTTGCTTCTTTGGAAGGTGCTGCCAATGAAGATTCAGATCATGGTGAGAATCAACCACCATCTCCCAATGATTATACTTCCACAGATGGGTCTCAAACATCTGGAGGAGATGAGGGAGTAATGGCTGATGAGGAGGCAATAGCTCATAAGGGAGTGTTGAATAACTATGCTTTAACCAGGGAGTTGAAGAGGTTGAAGAAAGCTTATGATGATCAAGCTACAGCACTGTTGAAATTAAAGAATAAGTTCAAGAGATTGAAGAGCTTTGTCTGGCCACTAGTTCAACATCACTGATTGTGGGTGAAATCATAGAAGATGATTGGTCAGAAATCTAAAAAGGTTTCTAAGCCTAAGAAAAGGAAGCTCCATAAGCACTCTTCATTCACATTGGGGAGGAATTTGGTAAATGAAAATCTGAATGAAGATGCTGAACTTAATCAAGATCCAGATGCTGATATTCATAAGGATTTAGATGCTGAACTTTATGAGAATTTGAATGAAGATCCTAATGCTGAAAGACATGAAGATTCAAAGAAAGAAGTTGATCAAGTTGAGCAAGTTAATATTCAAAGTACTGGTGTTCAAGATACTGCTCCACAAGGTACTTTTAGGCAGAATCTTATTACACCAAGAACCTTAGATTTTGATGAAGAAGCTGGACCTACAAATGTTATACATGAAGATGTTGGTCCTTCCAATCCAGTTCAACAAGAAGAAGAGATTAGGAAACATACTGACAGTGATGATGAGACTATTGCTGACATTATGCTTAACATATCTAGATCCAAAGGGATTACAATTCCTGGAGTAGAACAATCTCAACCATCTTCTTCTGAGTCTACTCAAGAGATAGATCCTAAAGATAAAGGTAAAGGGATTTTAGTTGAAAAGAAAAAGAAGAAGAAGCTGACTTTAGCAGAATTAAGAGCAATTGAAGTTGCTAAAACTGAAGAAGCTGCTAGAAAGTTTCAGGCTGAGTTAAATGCTGATGTGGAAAGATCAGAGAAGCCTATTGTTAAAGAAAGAGTTATTGGACCAAGAAAATCACAGGGCATTGCTAAAGAAAGGTATGCAATGATGAGTTATCTAAAGGGTCATGGATACAAAGGCTTATAGAGACTATAGTATCAAGAGGTGAAAGACTTGTATGATGCTGTCAGAGAATCTTATCAAAAGCAAGTTGATAGCATTGTTGGTTTTGATACTGATGAGGCAAAACAGATGATGGATGCTAGAAATAAAAGAAAAAGAGCAACAACTAAAGAACAGCCATCAAAGAAATTCAAAGATACAATTGAATTAAGGACAGATACAGTTGATGAGCTAAGGAATTACTTAAGGGTTGTTGATTTTGAGCATCCAAAGTCAAAAGAAGTTGCTGAAACAAAGTCTAGGATCTCTGACTTAAAAGTAGTAGAATCAAAAGAAGATAGAGATTATCTTGTTTTCCATAGAGAGGATGAAAGTTTCAGAGCATTCAACTTGTTGTGGGATATACTACATTTGATAGATAGAGAAGATTTACTTCACCTATATCAACAAGTACAAGCTTATTATGAACACATGTCACCAAGAGGAGTGGGTTTAATTTTGCTGGGTGATCTTTCAACTCTCTGGGATACTAAAGAAACAAGCAAGGATGCACTTTGGAATAATNTATCTTGTTTTCCATAGAGAGGATGAAAGTTTCAGAGCATTCAACTTGTTGTGGGATATACTACATTTGATAGATAGAGAAGATTTACTTCACCTATATCAACAAGTACAAGCTTATTATGAACACATGTCACCAAGAGGAGTGGGTTTAATTTTGCTGGGTGATCTTTCAACTCTCTGGGATACTAAAGAAACAAGCAAGGATGCACTTTGGAATAATCAAGATAATTGGGAAGTCATAAGCTGGAGATTCTTTGAATCAGCAGGAGTGCATGTATTGGAATTAGAAGACGGTACCATGATTCATATGCTAGCATAGAGAAGATATCCTCACACAAGAAGTCTTATGATCAGAATGCTAGAACATGGTATGGAAGTTGAAGATGAGAATGACATAGCACTTATGGTGATTCAGTTATTCATCAAGTGGACAACTTTGGCAGATGATGATGCATGATTACTGGTATGGTCTTTAATATATATATTTTGAATAATAAGTATTTTATTCAAAGTATTGCTAGACAAACAGTACTTTATCAAAGTACTGCTTGTAGCATAAAAACCAGTAAATTTCTTTAATGAAAAACAGCAATTTTTGTAGTGTGCAAAATACTTTTTGAAGCACAGAATAAACATCAACAAAACGTTTTTGAGTAACACATGGTGTTAGTACTTATACTACACAACAAATGGTATTCAACTCACCATGTTTAATAAACAAGAAAGAGTTTGACTCATCATGAGGGTACGGCTCTGATATGATTATCAAGTCCGTATTTAGTTGACAATTTACTAAAAATTGTATGGTTCTCAACTCACCATATCTATGATAGTGAAGAGTTGGCTAGCCTACAAGATAATGGCTTGTGGTAAAGGCTGTGGAAAATCCATTCATATGGTAATTAGTTCACCATAGTAGTGATTGTACTAAAAGAACTAGTTAGTCCAAAAGCAAACGTCTCTTGGTAAAGACTACTCAAATCCGTTGATAGCTGATGATTTGCTAAAAATCATATGGTTATCAATGTACCATGGTTCTTAAACCTAAACACTGGATACTCCAGAGTTAATGGCTTTGGTAAAGAGACATCAAAATCCATTATTTTTCAATGATTCACCTCTCACAGGAGTTTATACACCTGGATGTGATGAGAATAGTATGAAAATTAAGTGATCTGATGTACAATTTGCCATATGTTGCTGAGTAGCTGTAAAGATTGTTGCTGATAGTTGCTGATAAAGATTACTTTGATGATGACAATACAATAACAGTGACTACAAGACATATACAATCATTCCTTGAAGATAAAGATGTTAAATGCTAGAGTAATTTGGCATGGATTAAGAGGAAGACAAAGGAACTTGAAATCAAGCAAGTAGAATTCAAGTTAGGGGAGGATTGTTGGGTTATAAAGTTAAAGTACTGGTGAAGGTCAAAGTACTGCTCTTATAAAGAAAGTCAAAGTGCTGCTTTTTGAAGAAAGTCAAAGTACTGCTCATCAAAAGGACTGCTATGATAAAGGACTATAATGCAAAACGTTTAAGGATTATTGTGTAATTCTAGAATGTTCTTAGTTTAGAATTAGTTTACTTGTCGTTCAAGTATTGTAAACCGACTAGGGTTTTCCTTATGCCTATAAAAGGATCCGTAGGTTGGCATCAGATATATACGATTTTAGAGATACATGCAAGTTCGATATTAGAGTTATTAGGGTTGTTGGTGAATCTGTGTATATAAGCAGGTTCAGAGGTTTTAATATAATCAAAGTTCTTTGTTAATTCTTCTTAGCTTTGTTGAAGTAGATTCCACATACTTAACAAAATATATCAGTGTTTCATTGTTAGTAGTTAAGGATTTATCCAAGATTACTAAACCCTTACAAGCTACATAGTTAGTTTGGTCAGAGTATATCGATCCAACAATTGGCATCAGAGATAGGTTGCTCGTGATATCTAGGGTTCATCAAGGTTTTCATAGTCGAATTTATAAAGAAAAAGATGTCGAAGATAGCAGATTTATAAGTGGTTATTCGGTTTTTTTAAGGTTATTTGTCGTCGTTATTTGTCGTCTGATGAGGTAAACACTCGTGCTAATTTAATAAATTATTGTCGGCTGTGAAATTGTTGCATAGTATATTGTTTTTGCTCATTGGTATTGGTTGAAGTTTTTATAATACTTCGTATCATATTTAGTTCGAGGGTCTGATGTTAGCATTAAAGAACGTAGTTATCAAAAGATTGTGGGATAAGATTCAGTGTGTGAAGCTTCGTATAAATTAATAGGTTGATTAATTTAAAGGTTATTCAAGATTCGATTTCGTTATTGTGTAGGACTGGCTCAATAGTGGGGTATTGAGGTTAAATAGATCGATTATTTAATTATTATACGAGGATGATGTTGCTGCTGTTGAATGGTTTTATTGACGGAAGCAGATTCGAATAGAAAACAATTTATTCACACTGGTTTGTCGACAAAACACATGAATTGGTTTGTCGTGTTTGGGCAAGTGGTTATCTCGTACAAATTAATTGGTGATTGGATGTTGCTACTGCTGTTGATTGCTTTGGACGAGGTGTGGAGTAGGTTTAATTATTTAATCATAACTTTGTGTCGCTGTAATTATTTTATGCTGCTAGCTTTTGCAAAGTTTTGCTATGTCCAAAGTACTGCTGATCGATTTTAGTTGATGGTTTTCATATTATGATTGTGGGTCAGTGGTGAATTAGTAAGATATGACTGATGGTTATAGGGCTTTAATAAATTCTCATCATGAGTCGTTATCAATAACGTGGGACAAAGCTTATCATTCATACCGCTGCTATTGAAAGTTTTTAGGTGTTGCTGCGTGTCTCATTCAAAGTACTGCTCCAAGGTACTGTTCTTGCAAAGTACTGCTACAAGGTACTGCTATAGCAAAGTACTGCTACAAAGTACTGCTGTGTTTAGATGATTTATGGAGACAAGTAAAGAGTTTTATGGTTTAATATATATGCATGTTTTACGAGCAGTGAGGGGAAGTACATATGATTGATTAGAGATGGTTTTACACACACATGGAATTTTGGTACACACACACACAAAAGAAGAGTTAGTTTATTTGTTCTTAAAGATTTAATGGCTCGTTTTTATTGGCTTAATTGATTACGAAGAAGATGGATTATCACTTATTTGATGTTGTAGTTGAGTTTCACAAGTTTGTGTTTTATTATACCTTTTAGCAGGAGGTAACTATTGGTAGACAATGCATTTGCAAAGCAGGTGGGCCGCAACCTGGAGGTCTATGTTGACGACCTTGTCATCAAAAGCCATACTGAAGACGAGTTGGTGCGTGACATTGAAGAAACGTTTAGAACACTGGGAAAAATCAACATGAAGTTGAATCCTAAGAAATGCTTGATGCGCGTGGATTGCAACACGCACTACGTTTTACCTCTCGAGGGATCTCGAGAAGCTTGCAATCCCCACCAGGCAGTGTACCTGACCGATGTAGTATAGTGTAGTGGCAAGTACCGGGGGATTGATCGTTCTCTCACAGGGAATAGTGTTCGTTAGGCTAAAGGCTACTCTAATCTAGGTCTAAGGGTGGAGGAAGATTCTTTTTGTATTTTTATGTTTTTATGAAAGCAGTAAAATCTCTGGTTTTGGAGGATAGGGCGGAATTAGTTGCTAGTCAACTAACCCAAGTTATCTACTTCTAAGCTACCTATATTTTTGTATTTTTGGTTTTGGGAAAATCAGTGGTGGAGAATAGTGTTTACTTAGATTTCATTACTCCCTAACTATCTTTTACCATGTAATTAGTATGTTGAGTTTGCGTGGATGACGGGTGTATTCCTAACAAGTCGTAGGGAGTGCGTTCAATTCCCTAACTCTATAAGTTCCTACCTCACTCTATGACGATATGTCAAGCATCCTATCATGAGCTCACCGATAGCAACCTATGCATG
>LBNU01013058.1:0-22561 GCA_014162995.1 Artemisia annua | reverse complement strand
ATGCTGGCGCAGTACTTTGAGAATTCTGAGAATGTACTGGTTGAGAAGCAGTACTTTGAGAAGCAGTACCTTCTTGTGAAGATCTTTCACCACTAGAGCTGGTCTCTTGTTCTGCTGCAGCCACGGCTTGAGCCACTTCCAAGATATGAGGTGTCAAAGGTGTATTCCTCCCTGAGAACTTGGCACTCCTCTTGGCCATGAATGTAAACACCTTTGAGGGTAAAGTGACTGCTGATAAGAAGTTTGGGGGTTTGGGTACACCATCAAGTTGTTTATTCAAGAACACTTGAATGAACCTAATATACATGAGAAAAGGTGCCCCGTTGACTATATGAGTCAACATACCATCAAGGATCATCCTGCTAAAGTTGAAGGACTGATCTGTAGATAACCCCACTAGAGCACAAGCTATTACCTTCGGAAATTGCTCCCATGAAGTGCTCTTTGAACTTAAACAATGGAGAAGAACATGTACGAAGTACTTCCAGTGTGGACTAAAAAGAGGTTTTTGGAACGTTGTCTTTGTAAGATCACCCTCATAGCCCATCTCTTCCAGTGCAGTCCATATTACTTCATTATCAAAAGTAATTACTCCTTCTTCATCTTGAAATTGCAAATCATCCCTAATTTGTTCCTCTGTTATGCGAATTGGACGCCCAGCAACTGTTGCCGTAATAACATTCTCATCTTCTTCATTAGCTTTCCTTGCAGTCCTCCAGAATTCTTGAATCCATGGTCCTATAATCTCGGGATTGACCAGTAATGAATAATTGATCGTGGACCCTGTGAGGAAGTCAATGATGGCATGGAATTGAAAATTCGAGGGCGTCTTCTCAAGATTTGCAATCATATTGTGCTTTCTACAAACATCTCGGTTCGCCATTGTAGGGTTTGTGTTTAGAATGAGTGTGCAGTTATGAGTATGAGAGGATTTCGTGGAAAAAATATATGTTTTAAAATAGAGGATTTGGATAAAGTAAATAGCGTGAGATAAAATCGGAATGGGTTTAAAAGTCTGTTAAGGGGTGAAAGCCCAACCTAAAAAGTGACCATTAGCCCATTTAATTTCTGACCGTTGGAATAGTATCCGACAAAACAGCAGTACTTCCACGTATGCAGTACCTTGGCGAGCAGTACCTTGGAGCAGTACTTTGAACAAAATCCAACCAGTACTTTGAATGACAGATACTCACAGCATAGTTGAAGCAATCCTTTCCATTCTTCTAATCCACAAATCATATACACAACCCAGAACTTCATAAATCATTGTTTTGCCTCCCCTTAAACAATGAATACATACTACTTAATGCCTCCCCTCAAAAGTAGGCCTAAAAATTAATCATACCAATACTGACCACCAAATGCTTAAATCTTGTAACATCAAAGCCTTTAGTAAGTAGATCTGCTACATTATCATCTGTATGAATCTTGACCACATTAATCAACCTGTGCTCATAACAATCTCGAATGAAGTGATGTCTAATCTGAATGTGCTTGGTTTTTGAATGATACACTGGATTTTTCACAATACAGATAGTACTCTCATTATCAATGTTGATAGGAGTATTCTTGAAATTAAATCCATAGTCCAAAAGCTGATTTTGCATCCAAAGCACTTGTCCACAACAACTTGCAGCTGCAACATATTCTGCTTCAGTAGATGAGGTTGCTGCAATTGTTTGTTTCTTACATTGCCATGAAACTAATCTTCTTCCAAGATATTGGCATCCACCAGTGGTTGATCTTCTATCAAAGTTATCTCCAGCATAGTCACTATCTGAAAAGGCTTGCAAGTGAAAAGGTGACTCCCTAGGATACCACAATCCTAATTTAGGTTGATACTTGAGATAAGCAAAGATCCTTTGAACAGCATTCATGTGTGAAACCTTGGGTGAAACTTGATATCTTGCACATAAACAGACTGCAAACATAATATCAGGTCTTGAGGCAGTTAAGTACATAAGACACCCAACCATTGATCTGTAAAGCTTGACTTCCACTGGTTTTCCATCTTCATCCTTTCCAAGTGAGTTTGAGGATTTAATAGGTGTAGTGACTGGCTTGATAGTATTGAGATTAAACTTCTTAAGAATGTCAGTGACATACTTATCTTGGCTTATGAAAATACCAGTACTTGACTGTTTAACTTGAAGTCCCAAAAAGAAAGTCAACTCACCCATTGAACTCATCTGAAATTCTTTTTGCATAAGTTCTTCAAACTCTTTCACCATGGATTGTTTTGTAGCACCAAAAATAATATCATCCACATACACTTGAACTAGCATGATATCCTTTTTGTCTCTCTTAATGAACAAAGTCTTATCAATGGCTCCTCTCCTATAGCCATGTTGTAACAGAAAATTTGAAAGTCTTTCATACCAAGCTCTAGGGGCTTGATGAAGACCATACAGTGCTTTAACAACTTTGTAGACTTTGTTTGGATGTTCAGGATCTTCAAAACCAGGAGGTTGTTTGACATAAACCTCTTCTGTAATTTTGCCATAAAGAAAGGCACTCTTGACATCCATTTGATAAACTGGGAATCTCATATAAGAGGCAAAAGCAAGAAATAATCTTATAGCTTCAATTCTTGCTACAGGAGCAAAGACTTCATCATAATCAACTCCTTCTTCTTGTCTGTATCCTTGAGCAACCAGTCTTGCTTTGTTCTTGATCACATTACCTCTTTCATCTCTTTTAACTCTGAAAACCCATCTTGTACCAATGACCTTCATTCCATCAGGTAAATCACATAAAACCCAAACTTCTTGAAGTTTAAACTGTAGAAGTTCTTCTTGCATAGCTTCAACCCAGCTTTCTTTGGATAAAGCTTGCTTTATGTTCTTGGGTTCTTCTTGAGAGATGAAGCAAGCAAATAAACAAGTCTGTTGATCTTTATGATTCAACCTGTTCTGCTTATAGACAAAACTAAGTAAAGCATTTTGAGGCTTAGTCATGCTTTTAGCTTTTGATCTTGTAAGAACACCAGAAGTAGGAGAACCAATAATCTTGTTTGTAGGATGATTCTTATGTACTCTTGAAGTGTGAGTTGTTGGTACAGTAAGATCATCTTCCAAATTTGTTTGATCAGGACCTTGTTCACCAAAAATTCCTTCATCTTGCAACTCATCATCTGATTCTTCAAATGGAGGCATGGATGAACCAGGCCAATCTTCAGTATTTGTCCAAGTATTTGACTTGATTCCCCTAGAAGTACCTTCATCTTGAGTAGCAGTACTTTGATCCAAAGTACTGGGATCCAAAGTACTGTTCTTCAAAGTGCTGTCAGTTGAAGATTTAGAATTTTCTTTTGTCTGTTCTGCTTCATAAGCTCGTCTTAGATCATCTTCATAGGACTTTGCAAGTGTTTCTTGAAAAAGCATCCTATTTAATTCATCTTGTATAGCTTGATCTTCATCAGAGACTGTTGTGGTTGAGTTAACAGTATCTTGCTTATCATTAGCAGTACCTTGGTTTTTATTGACAGTACTTTGTTCTTTGTCAGCATCTGTAGGACTAGCATTGACACCATGAACTATGAACTGTGAATTGTCTTCTTCTGAATGGACAACTTGATTCTCCCCCCTAACAGGCACATAGTTCATAGAAGGAGTCAATATATCAAGATCAAACATCCAATCAGGACCTTTACCTTTCTGGTTTGGTAGATCTTCAAGGAATTCAACATGAAGACAGTCTTGAACCTTCTTTGTAACTTTGTTATACACCCGAAAACCTTTACTGTTTGTAGAATAACCCAAGAGATATCCTTCCTCAGACTTGCCATCAAATTTTCCCAAATTGTCAATGGTATTAAGAATAGTAAGAGGACATCCAAAAGGCTTCATAAAGCTGATACTAGGTTTTCTGTCCATCAATAATTCATAGGGTGTCTTCATTTGAGGTTTGGTGATAGAAACTCTATTCAAAATATAGCAAGCAGCACTTACTGCTTCAGCCCAAAACTGAATAGGTAAGAGTGAGTCTGCTAGCATAGTCCTTGCTGCTTCTATCAAAGTTCTGTTCTTTCTTTCTGCAACTCCATTCTGCTGAGGAGTTCTTGCAATACTGAATTCCCTCTTGATTCCCTTGTTAGCACAAAAATCATCCATAAGTTTGTTTTTGAACTCAGTCTCATTGTCACATCTAATACCTCTAACCTTATGTCTTAACTGATTTTCTAGAGAGATGATTAAATCATGAATGGCATCAAATGTCTCATCTTTAAATCCCAAGAAAAAGACCCAAGTAAAACGACTGCAATCATCTGTGACAACTAAGCAGTACTTCTTCTTATTGAGGCTTGAAACAGAAACAGGTCCAAAAAGATCCATATGCAACAGCTCCAAAGGTTCTCTTACAGTTCTTTCCTCAAGCTTTTTACAGGAAGCTTTATGTTGTTTACCCTTCTTGCAGGCCAAGCATGATTGATTAGTATTGAAAGTTTTGGAAGGTAAACCGCGAACTAGATTGCCTCTGACTAACTTGTTGATGTTCTTGAAATTCACATGACCTAGTCTTCTGTACCATAGATGTGCTTCTTCAGTTGATGCTTTAGCCACTAAACATGTGACATTCTCAGTAGCTAAGATATTCTTCATATCAATGTTGTACACATCATTGGTCCTTAGTGCCCTTAAGACCACTAATTCTTCAGCTACAAACTTGAATTCAGGTGAGAGAATTAAACATTCTGTTTCAGTGAACAAGACAGGGTACTTCTTGTCACAGATCTGAGAAACTGATAGTAAATTGAACTTGAGCTCCTTCACATAGCTAACATTCTCAAAGTCAATCTTTCCAGTCTTGATAGTTCCTTTGCCTGTAATTCTCCCTCCAGTAGCATCATCCCCAAATGCAACTTTTCCTCCAAAAAATGGCTTAAAATCTGACAGAATCTGCTTTTCTCCTGTCATGCTTCCAGAGCAACCACTATCAACAATCAAATGATCTTTAAGTTCCTCTTCTGGGTTGCCCTGCACAAAGATAAGAAAGTTAGTTTCTTTTAGGAACCCAAGCCATTACTGACTTGTGTTCCCCTTGTGGAGTCACATACTTAAAATCTTTAAGTATGTAATTCCCACTATCTTTTAAAACATGATCAATAACTTTCTTTTGTTCAAAAACTTGATCTTTGTTAGAAAAACAACTTTCTTTTACAACAGCATGTTCTTTTTCACCCACACTTTCTGAAAGTACTGGTTTGTCCCCAGCAGTACTTTCCTTTTTGACCCACATAGTTTTAACTTTTTGGGTTGAGGTCTGTGGTTTAGGTACTCTTTTGTAAGGCCTCTTAGATGTAGAAAAATTGGTATCATGGCCAGGAGCTCGTTTTGAAACATTGAGTCTTACATGAGCAGTACCTTTATTAGGTGAAAATCTCCTAACAGTACTTTGAGAGAATACTGTTTGTGGCCTACCAGTACCTTGAAAAGAATGACCTGAAGGTACTGGTTGTTTGGAAAAAGTTCTTTTCTGTTGAGGGTACCTATATGATTCAGTGAAATTACTATGGTTGACCCTTCTAGAATAATTCCAAACAGGTTTGGGTGAAGCTGGTGTAGTAACTGTTGGCCTATGTTGTGCAGATTTGGTCTTTGGGTATTGACTTAAGTAATTTGAATGCAGGGTACAGTCTTTTATCAAATGATTAGGACTATAACAAACAAAACACAATTTTTGATTCATTGACCCAAATCCAGATCTTTGAGGAGTATACCCAAGACCAGTGTGACTTCTAGGTGAATAATGAGAAGAGTTTCTAAAGTTAGCAGTATGTTGGAAAGAATTCTTTGAGGGAACTGCTGAGTGACTAGCAGTCCTTTGATTAAAGTGAGAAAATACTGCTGGTTTTGAAAAAGGTTTAGAGAAACTCTTATCATTAACATTATTCCCTGATCCCCTAGTATTCCCATGATTCTTAAGAATCTCAACTTTGACTTCAGATGAACCTGGATTAGATTGACCCTTAAGTTTATTCCTAAACTCTAGATTGTCTACTCCATAACAAGAAACATCTTTCCTAGGTGGTTGAAAACTTCCAACAGCATGAGGAACTGCATGATACCCCTCATCTTTCTTAAATTCAGGAGGTGTTGGGCTTATGGGTTCCTCACTACTAGATCTGTTTTCTTCTGAGCAAGTTTCAAATTCACTAGTTGAGATTTCCTCTGAACTTTCTTGTTCCTTATCACTAGTTGGGTTCTCTTCTGAACTACTATACTCAACACCATAACCTAGTCCTGTTTTAATGTTTGTTCTTCTTTGTTTTTCACAGAAACTAACATGTGTAAGACCAGCTTCTTTCCAACTTTTAAGCTTTTCTAACAAATCATCTCTTTCCTTAGTCATCTTTTCTAACTCAGACACCTTACATCCTAACTTCCATTCACTTAACTTTAACTGATAGTCCTGTTGTTGATATTTTTCAGCCCAAGCTACTTCATTATTTTCATGTGTAATTATTTTAGCTTCTAAGGACTCTAAGGTCAATTGATAACCTAAGACTTCAGACCTAGCTTTATTATGTTTATCTCTTTCAGACACATAATCACTAAGTACCTTTTGATACACATTATTGCACTTAGAGCATACCTCAGTAGCAGTAGATGAAGTAGGTGCAGTAGCAACCAAAGCCAACAGAACAGGTGCATCTTCATTCTCCATGCTCCAGTCAAAGCCTCCAAGATCATCAGTGGAATCCAAAGCAGTACATCCTGGTTCCTCATCAAAAGCTGTGCTCCAATCATATTCCTCCATTGCAACCATAGAGAGAGTAACTGGTTCATCATCAAATTCAGCACTCCAGTCAACCTCTGATAAGTTTTCTTGAGCCACAAATGCTTTTGGTTTAGGTTCAGGAAGCTCCTTGAGTTCAACCTTGGGTTTCTCTATCATCCTGTTTGCTTGATACTTGGCAAACTTACATTCCCTTGCAAAGTGACCAGTCTTTTGACAGTTAAAGCATTCAATCTTAGACTTGTCAAATGCAATTCCTTGTTTGGCCTTGAAATCAATCCCTCTTCCTGTTTTCTTCATGAACTTCTTGATCCTAGCAGTAATCATAGCAACTTGCCATCTGATGTCAATTTCTTCTAGATCATCTTCTTCAATCTGCAGTAGGTCTTCTTCATAGGTAACAGGTAAAGTGGCTTGTTGAGCAAAGAATGAGCACACAACATCATCACAATTGATGTTGTTTGAGAGTTGTGAAGTGGTAGTAGACACAGTTGAGTAAACATCAGCAACAGTACTTTGAACTGGATAAGCAGTACTTTTAGTGGAAGTACTGCTTGTCTTGGCAGGAGACACAAAAGCAATACTGTTGGTTGATGAACCTGATTTACCATTCATCTCATGCTCATACACCTTCAAGTTGTTGTATAAATCATCAAAGTCCATAGTAGCCAAATCAGGTTGACCTCTGATCATAGTAGCAATCACATGCCAGATAGATGGCAAACTTCTTAGGAACTTCAAGTTTGCATCTTCAGTAGAGACTTCTACACCATGTATCTCTAGCATACTGAGAAGATTTTGAAATCTCTCATAGGCAGCATCAAGTCCTTCTCTTTCTCCAACAGCAAAGGTTTCAAATTGCTGCTTCAACAAACTTCTGTGCATCTTCTTGGAAGCATCATTACCTCCAAATCTTGTTTTGATAGCAGCCCACAGTTGTTTAGCATCCTTAGCATTATGAAACTTCAACAGATGGCCATCAGGGATAGCAGACAGCAGTATGTTGAGAGCTTTGTCTTGATTCCTCTTTACAGTTGCAGAGAGTTGTTGCTGAGGTGGTTTAGGCTGTCCAGGAACAACTTCAGGTTCTTCTATAACTTGATTGCCATTGACAATGATATCCCAAAGTGCAGAGTCAGTGATAGCAATGTACTGTCTCATCTTCATGCTCCAGAGATCATACTCACCCTTCTTGACTATGGGAATTCTAACAGTGGTGATGGATGACATAGGTGTGGGTTCAGGTTGAGACATCTTGTAGGGTTTGTTTAGAAAATCGACTTGGTTTAGGGTTTAGGGTTTCTTCTTAATCAGAGTTTCCACACAAGCTCTGATACCACTTGTTGGATCGTTATACTATGACCAAACTACTTTATTATAGCTTGTCTAAGGTTTAGCAGTCTTGGATAAATCCTAAACTACTAATGATGAAACACTGAATTACTCTATTAAGTATGCGGAATTACTTAACAAAGCTAAGAAGAATTATAACAAACTTCAACGATTATATTAACACTTTGAATCTGCTTATTGAATACAGACTCACAAAACAACCCTAAATATCTCTAATATCGTATTCTTATATTCGTCTATTCGTATCTCTAATAATGACTTAGGGATCCTTTTATAGGCACAAGGAATACCCTAGTCGGTTTACAATACTTGAACGACAAGTATACTAATTCCTAATATATCTAATCTTCTAGAATCTTCTAATAACTCTTATAACCGAACTTCAACAACAGTTCTTTGATCTTTGACTTTTGTCTTTGCAGTACTTTGACTTTATTACTTTGCAGTACTTTAACTTTAAGCTTCAGCAGTACTTTGACATCATCAGTACTTTGACCCAACACTCAGAAACACCAACTATGAACAACTCTATGCCTACTTGCAACAACATGAGAAGCATGCTATGTATGATCGTCAGTTGAGAGAAAAATTCAATCCCTCTAATGACCCTCTTGCTCTCCTTTCCAGTGTTACGGGGCTAAACCATTCTTCACCTGATTCAATCAGTCACCCTCCTCCACAAGCAACACATAATCAGTCCGCCCTTGGCCAATCATCCATGCAATCATCAAGTTTCAAGAATAATCAACAAGACTCAGGGAACTCTCACATTGACAAAAGGATCGATAATCTCTCCAACCAAGTTTCACTGTTTGTTCAACATTTCAGAAGTACACTTCCTCAAACCAACAACCAACNCACATAATCAGTCCGCCCTTGGCCAATCATCCATGCAATCATCAAGTTTCAAGAATAATCAACAAGACTCAGGGAACTCTCACATTGACAAAAGGATCGATAATCTCTCCAACCAAGTTTCACTGTTTGTTCAACATTTCAGAAGTACACTTCCTCAAACCAACAACCAACTCAGAACATCATCCAACCCACGTAATCTTGCTGTTGTGGAAGATTGGCTTGTTGTGGTTCAAGGAAGACAAAATGTCCGGGGAAATGCTCAGAATAGGATGGGGAATGCCAATCAAGGACAGGGAAGACAACCCAAGTGTTACAACTATGGTGGGTTAGGCCACATTGCAAGGAACTGCACTCAACCAAAACGTCCTCAGAACTCTGATTACTTCAAGGATAAGATGTTACTGATGCAAGCACAAGAGAATAGAGTATTGTTGGATGAGGAGCAACTACTGTTTCTTGCGGGTGATGAAGGGAACACATTTGATGCAGATGTGGATGATCAACCAGTTCAGGATCCGGCTCTCAACGATCCAAACAACTTCCAGGCCGAAGATTGTGATGCTTTTGATTCTGATGTTGATGATGAGCCCACGGCACAGACCATCTTCATGGCCAATCTATCATCTGTTGTCACATCACCGCAACAATCTGGTTCCCCTAATTCATCCATCATATCTGAGGTACTAAAATTATATGACACATACGAGACATGTGATGTACCTAAGATTCTCAATGAAGTACGTCAAACTAATGTTGTCATGCCAGATGATGTTAATTTGGAAAACAACAATGTTTCCTCAAGTCAACAACATGTGGATCACAACAAAGAATCTGATGTACCTAATCGAGCATCTTCTGTTGTATGTGATGATAATGTGATGCATGAACAAAGAATTCATAACAAACTACAACAAACAAACGTTGTGGAATCAAATATTGCTGATATGGGAAATAGCAATGTTATCCCATATGAACAATATGTAAGACACAACGTCGAGTCTGTTGTACCAAGTGATGAATCCTCTGTTGATAATAATGTGTGTGAATTGGATGAATACACTGCTGTTGTACCTGATGATGCCTTGACCACTAGGATTAATATTCTTAAAGATCAGGTGAATATGTATCAACAACGAGCAAGATTTAAGTTAACCGAATGTGAGCAGAAAATGAATTGGCAAATGTGTACATATATTACCGAAAGAAACTTAAAGGAAGAAGAATTAAGAATGGAGATAAAATCATTACAAAATCAAGTTAATCAAACTGTTAAACAAAAACAGGAGATTCAGGATAGTGTAACCACACTAAAACTCGATTTTCAAAATAAAGAAACTAAACTCTTAAATGATTTTTCCAATCTGAAAGCTTTAAAAAACAAGCTTGAAAATAAGTTGTACACACAAGGCCAAACCATTCAAACTCCTCAAATGATGCATAAGCACATTAAGTTACGTGATGAACATAGCAAGAAGGATGTAGGAGTGCCTAAAACTAATCTCCTTAGGAGCGTTAGGGCAGGTCAACCTGCCTTATATGATGCTAATGTGATGCTTACGCCTAATCATGCCCCCCTGATGTGCCCAATACTGAGGAAATTAATGAGACAGAATCAGTCAATAGAGAAATATTAGAGAATAAAATGAAGGATCCCAAGTGCATTAAAAAACGTGTCAACATCAAACCACATGATTACTATGAACAGAATTGATTGACCGTTTTTTAACCTCAAACTAGGTTAACACCAGGACGGATCTTTTGGCCTCTAGATGTTGAGAAGATGAAAGCTGAAAAACTTAAGGCCACAACTCCCCTTAAGGTTGCTACCCCAACGGTGTATCCTCCCAATACACCGATGCACCTAGTTCAGTTAGCTCTTCCCACACAATGTAAAACTCTTATTAGCATCTACGTTCTTTATCAAATGTTTGTTGATTTTGACAAAACATGTAAAAAGAGAATTATACCAACATGAATTACGGAGGGTGAAAGGGGTTTTGAGCTAACGAAAGAGTGTTACCTAACTGAAGTCATTCCGTTTTTTAAACAAATCAAAGAACATTTTGAAGGCATGCAAATGTCTCTTGAATCGGAGATAAAAGAAATGAAAGATGTGTTTAAAAATCTGGAACTTGAGAGAAAACAAACTGCTATAGACCTTCAACATAGTGAAATTGCGAGGAAGAATACATTCATCATGAATGATACTTTGATCGCTAAATGCATTGCTCAAGATGTGTTTTATACTGCCACTGATTCCTCATTAACTACTTGTCAATTTCATGAAATGTCTGTTGCATTGAACGTTTTTCAAAATCGTGTTGTTGAGCTTGAGGGGGAGAATTTAAAATTGCAAGGAAAAATTCAAAACGATGATCATGATAACATGATCAGGCATTTTTCGAAACTAAAAGGTGATAATCTCAATTTGCAATTAAAAATTCAAGATCACACTAACACGATTCAAAAATTGAGGGCTCAAATTGCCCAATTGAAGTCTAATAAGAGTGATGTGATTGAATCCCAGAAACCTCCGTCGTTAGATTCTCAGAATTTTCAACTTCAAAACATCATCAACCATCTCAAATATGAAAATGATTGTTTTCAAGCGGAAAACTCAAAGGTCAAACAACATTACAAAGAATTACATGATTCGATTAAGATCACACGTGACAAAACCAATGAAAAAATAACCTCTTTGTTAAAGGAAATTGAGAATCTAAAGACTCAGGTGAAAGGGAAAATGCCTGTCACTACATGTGATAGTGTTCTCTCCAAGGTATGTAAATCTAAAAGCTTTGCATGTGATGTCGTAAATATTCCGCTTCCCCTTAGGAATAATGTGTCTTTCCATAGGGAGTACCTTAGATATCTTAAGGGTTGCCTTGACATGCTTTGTGAGACCATTGAAGAGACTAGAATGGTGAGACCTGCTGATGATACCATCTGCGATGTTTATTACCTCACCAATAGATCATATGAACTCTTAGATTATGCCATTGGTACATGTCCCAAAGCAGTTAGCATGCGTGATAAGCTTAACGAACCGTCCTCTAAGGATAAGAACAAGCATGTTGCCTTTAATGTGCCTTTGACTTCATCCGAACTTAACACACCGCTTACCCGAAATCAAACAACATTGAAACAATCTAATGTTCCCGTCATTAATTCTACAGGAGTAAACATTGACACTAAAGCTAGCGGGTCAAAGCCTAGTTGCAATACAATGAATGATAGGACTTCGCCTGCTAAGAGTGTGTTAGGATCATAGTTTTCAACTATTCACTCAAGTCTCGGTCATTTCAGTCAATGTAATAGGTTGCTAGAATTATCACTTTTATCTTAATTATGTTAGTTACTCGTATGGTTATAATAGAGTCCAATAAATGTCCAATGGGCCATAAAAGCCCACGAACTAGTAAGAGAGGAAGGAAGGGAGTGTTGCCCTATCCCTTTCCTATAAATAGGACACTTTGTATCTCTTTACAAATGTTGGTTAATTTCATATCTTAAAAAAACTCTTGCTCTTTCATCTTTCATATTGTTATTAATCAACCAAGTCTAATTCTCATCTCATTTCTCTTATAAGATTACTTGTGTTTACAAACATGGTGACCTAACAAGTGGTATCAATCGCTAGAAGAAGGTGTAGCTTTTCTTTTTGTACTATTCGATTCTTAAAACTTGTTTTTCATCTCGTGAATCTTAAAAAGTTTGCAACTTTATTGTTTATTTTGTGTTTTTATCACACATTTGTTACCAAACTTGTGTTAAAAACCATAAGAAACAACAAAGTTTCGAAATTTTTAAGTTTCTTAGATTCGTTGGATTTGTACTTTTTATCGAGATTATTCAAATTTTGATAAAAAGTTAAAGTTTGCAACTTTCATTAAGATTTCATCATTTTAATGCTAGTTATACAAGAATCTTGGATTAAAAACACGTTTTAGGCTTGCTTTTTTACAAAATGAAAATCTGCGTTTTTTGGCACTTTATCGAGAAAACAAATCCCTGTTTTATCGAGAACCCAAAACCCTTTTTTATCGAGATCATTCAATATTACTACTTAAGTGTTTTTGTTGCTTACTCAGTGCTTTTCTCTCTTGTATAAGAAAGAAAACACTTCGACTTATTGGATAGTTTCGTTATTGTATAATCTCGAAACTTTGGATACTTGTTATCGAGAACCTGAGGTTATCGAGAACTTCACCAGTTATCGAAATCAATTGTTTGTTTTCGAAATCTTGTGAATCTATCGAAATTACTTTCAGAAACATCAAAAACATACTTTGTCTTCATAGAACCAAAGATCTCGATAATTGTCTCCAACATTTCTCGATAATTTCCTTTTATCGAGAACAACGTGAGTTATCGAGATCCTACTTATTTTATCGAGAACCTTAGCTTATCGAGATTACCTGGACTTTAACAGTTTATCGAAATCATCCAATAACCAAGTATCGAAATCACATTGGGATTTGTTTTCGAAGAGTTGCCTTAAGTACTATACCTTCTACAAGATCCATAAACCACAAGTTTTCAATCATGTCTCAACCACCGTACTTTAACCCTTATCAAGCACAACCGTATCATCAACTGCAACAATTTCGTCAGCAACAGCAATATCAACAGAATGCACAATCATATCAACAGCCAAATCAGATGTACTCTCAGCAACATGCCATGATGCATCAAGTTCAACCTCAACCCTTACCAATGCTACAACAAATCACTCCAACGCCAAAACAGTCTCACTGGTTTGATCAGATGTGTGAGGTCATTACTACTCAACAATCGAGGCATGAAGCAGGTTCACTTGACACACCACCAATGCTAACACCGGGTAATTATATTCAGTGGTCAAGTCGATTCCTTAGATTTCTTGATCTCAAGAAACCCCATGGCAGATATCTTAGGAAGGTTATCATGGAAGGTCCATTTGTACCACCTCTCAACACTGTTCCTGCTAATGACAATGCTGTTCCACCTAGACCTGAGTCTTCAACAGCTTTACCTGAAACACGCCTCACTGCTGAACAAATTCTTCATAAGGAAGCGGACGAATATGCCATGAGTTACATCCTTCACAGCATACCAAATCCTATCTTTCGCAGTGTTGATGCTCAGAAAAATGCTAAGGCCATGTGGGAACACGTTCATCTACTAATGGAAGGAACTCAGTTGAATCAGGAGGATATGGAATCCAAACTTTACATGGAATACACACACTTCATGATAGAGCCAATGGAATCACTTGAGTCATACTATCACCGCTTCACCAATATCATAAATGACCTCGACAGACACAACATCACACTACCAAAGATTGCCGTTAACACTAAGTTTCTTGGGTGTCTTGGACCGGATTGGCAGCGATATGTGACATTTGTTCGTCAGGCAAAGAATCTTCATGATGCACCGTATGGATTGTTGTATGATTATCTCAAACACCATGAGTCAGAAGTGAACAAAGACCGTGCTCAGAGAGGAACCCTTTCACCGTCTCCAACATCAAACTCATTAGCATTGGTTGCTCACTCACATGTTCCGAATTCATCCATGCAACTTCACGATTACTCAGTTGAACAGAATCACTTCAATTACCCTATTCAGAATAAGACTTCATCTTATGATCTCTCTTCACAACAACAACCAACACAACTTGACCTATCACACAACAATGATCCCTTGTACCAATCACATGATGATGATGATGACGAGGACTTCAACAGCCTTAATCAGGGAATAGCACTCATTGCTAGAGCTTTCAGCAAATTTTCTAACAAGTCCAACAATCGTCTCCGATCATCGTCTAATACAAGGAATCAAGCTGTGATTCATGATGGCCGTGTTGAGGTTCAAAACCGTAACAGTGGGAGATTCAATTCTGGTGGTTATAGTTCTGGACAGAGGTTTAACAACAATGGAGGAAGCTTCAGGAACAACTCTGGTTCATCTCAGAAGAAGGTTGATTTTGGGGATAATGGGAATGATACATCAGGGAATCAGATCATTAAGTGCTTTAACTGCAATGGAGTCGGTCATATGGCTACTGCATGTCCTTCTCCAAGAACTCAGGGCAGTAAGTATCACAAACAGCAACTTCTATTAGCTCTTCAGGAGGAAGCTAGAGGCACAAATAAACTGAATGACAACAGCTTCATGGCCAATGCTCAGTCTGATGATGACATGGAAGATCTCGAAGCTAATGCTGCTGTTATGCTTATGGCCAACATGCAGGAACTCCACATCACTGAATCAGGTCCAGTATATGATTCTGACACTCTGTCTCAGGTAAACGACTTTAATTCATGCCTTATACATGATATTGTCACCCCATCTGCATCTGCATCTACATCGAAACAATCGGTTCAAAATGATGCATTGTTCTCTACAGACGAAAATTATCAATTGGACACAGTCGTTACATTTGATGATGATCAAATTAACTCAGATGTCTCAATTGATGATTCTCACACTAATCATGTAAACGACAACAATGCTCATCTTAAACCCCTTGCTTCTATGACTGATCCAGATTCAGACCTTCGGACACTTCTCATGGCCAGTCAATCTCAAAATATAAAATGTCAAGAATTAAATGCGAGATTGAAAGAGAAGAATGCATCATTGTCTAGGGATCTCGAGTGTTTGAATATACAATTAAATAACGCTGTTAAACTCATTGATAACGAAAAGAGCTTTGAAAATGCTTTTAAAGAATCTTATCGTCGTGAAAAGGATCTCGAATTTCAAATTGGCAACATAATGGAATCTAAAAATGATTTAGCTTTACAACTTGAACAACAAGCTTTTGTACATAAACAACAAGTTGCTCAACTCGAAGATGTCATTTTGCAAACCAAAAATGAGTTGTCAACTTGTCAAGCGGATTTTCAGGAACATAAACAGATTTCAAGGGATAGAGTTAAATCATATTTAGATGAAATTGTTGAATTGACGAGTCAACTCAAAGAGTTTCAGAATGTTGTATATAAAACTGGTAATTCAATTACAACCATTCATAAACTTTCTGTAAAACGGTCTAACACCGGCCATGGTTTTGCCATTGGTAGTGAATCACCCAGTTTTCTAAATAAAGCACTCACCGAGATTCCGAAGATATATAGTGCAAACCATTTCTTTGATGACACTGTTATTCGTGCTGTTGTTTATGATCGTGAGGAAGAATTGGAAATAGAGGACGAGACTCGATCTAAAATGGAAAATGTTGATTTCAACAAACCTTTTGATTACTCAAAAATGCCTTCTATCAATGAAACTTTTACACCTCAAAAAGAGAATGTTGAACAACCGTATTTTATATTACCAGAAGATCTTCCTTCTTATAAAGCTTCCCTCACACCAGTAGTTCAAAACAATGGTCTTTTAACTAAACCAGAAAATGTTCAACCTCTTCCTAAAACGTGCAAGATACTTCGGTATTTCCAAACGTTTATGGAAGATATTGAATTTTTACAAGATGCTGTTGATCGTAATTCAGAAATCACTGTTTTCACATTTATTGCTCCTCATGAGCGTGAACGGCGAGAGGTGTTTCAAAAACAATTTTTACCTCACGTTCAACATCTACGATTATGTGCTGAACTCTGGGAACAGGATCTTCAAAAAGAAGTGTCTTCAATGATGGATATTTTTCAAGAAACAGAAAAATCAATTTCATTTTATCAACGTCAAAATCAATTTTTGCAAAATGAAAATGATCGTCTCATGGAACGTGTCCTCAATTATGATATTATATCTGTGGTAATGAATTCTCTTTATGAATGTGGTACTGATATGCTTGTTTCTGAACACTGTGATGATATTGGGTTGTTGAATAAAACAGTTGAGACATTAAAAAATGAGAACATGAGTCTCCGACAACAAAATGATGATGTGCAGAAAAAACTTTCAGATGAAATCTTTCAACTCAACAAAAAACTAGAATGGTGTCAAAACCAAAGTCTTGTTTTTGAACTTGAATTGCAAAATCTTAAAACTTCGACATCTTTTTCAAATGAAAATGAGGAACTTAAAAGTCAGATTTCTAAATATGAAAAAGAGATTGCTGAATTGCAAGAAGTAACAGATTTTTGGCAAAAGAGTCGAGATGAATATTTCTACTTAAACCGAAAGCTTGACAGCACAATTCAGGACAAAACGCACATCATTATTGAATTGAAGGAGAAAATTAAAAATCTTGAAAAGAAAAAGTCTGCAAATACTAAGATTGTTGCACCAGAAAAACATAGGACAGATAACACTAGTAACGATACAGCTATTCATAATTCTAACATGAGTTCTTCCACCTCTCCAGGACTAGTTATCCCTCCTAGCGTTAGCAGATCCAAGCACCAAAAAGAGAAAAAGAAGAATAGGAATTTGCGACGTAAGAGAGAGAACTTAAAAGCTATGGAAGTAGAAGCTCACCCTAGGAATTTGAATAATAATCATGTTACTATAGATTTAGATTGTGATTTGGCAACTTGTAATCCGAATCTGTCTGTAACGAATGATGTATCTCGTACTTCTTTATCGTTTAATGCATCTTGTGTGTTTTGTCGTAAATCTATGCTATCTGGTGATCACTCTAAGTGTGTTGCTACTTCTCTTTTAACACGTCTTAAGAAACTTACAAAAGGCAAAAAATCTAGGCCCACTACTGCTTCAAAATCTAAGCTAGGATTAACGCCCCCTGTAGTTTCTGAGGATGTAGTTGCTACCCCTGTAGTTAAGCCCAACAATCCTAAGAACTTGCCTTCACTTAGCGAATTCACTAAGAAGAAAGCGCGATCTAGTTGGAAGTGGCAGCGTTGGTTAACTAAGATGCATAATTTTGCTTGGATTCCTAAAACTGTTATATCATGTGTTTCTAACCAACCGGAACCCACTACTTCATCGGGTTCCACCCTTACCTTTGTGCCATCGTCGTCTCCTTCGTGTGATGCAGGTGGTGCAAATCATTCTCTGGATTGTTGATAGCGGGTGTACCCGACATATGACAGGCAATCTCAAACTGTTAAGAAACTTTGTATCAAAGTTCATCGGTACTGTCAGATTCGGGAATGATCACTTCCCTGCTATAATGGGGTATGGAGATTATGTCAATGGGAATATTGAAATCAGCCGTGTTTACTATGTTGAAGGTCTTGGTCACAATCTCTTTTCAGTCGGTCAGTTTTGTGACGGTGACTTAGAAGTTGCATTCAGGGAGAAAACTTGTTACGTACGTGATTTACAAGGGAACGATCTGATGTCCGGCACTCGCAGCAACAGTCTTTATACCATTTCCATGTCTGATATGATTGCTTCTTCTCCCATCTGCTTACTATCTAAGGCCGAATCTACAAAATCATGGTTATGGCACAAACGAATGTCACATCTCAACTTCAAAACCATGACTGATCTGGCTCGACACAAATTGGTTGAAGGACTCGCCAGATTCAGATACGCTAAAGATCACCTTTGTCCTGCTTGTGAACAAGGGAAGAGCAAACGTGCACATCTCGGTTCCAAACAAGAACCCAGTACGGATCATGTTCTTCAGTTATTACATATGGATTTGTGCGGACCGATGAGAGTACAGACGATCAACGGGAAACGTTACATTCTTGTCATAGTAGACGACTTCTCAAAATGGACTTGGGTCTACTTTCTTCGTACTAAAGACCAAGTTCCATCCATGATAGTCACTTTTCTCACCAAAATTTAAGTTCAGCTTAGAAACACAGTCAGAATCGTCAGATCAGACAATGGAACTGAATTTAAGAACCAAACCCTTCGGGATTATTTTGAGAAGGTAGGTATTGTTCATCAAACATCTATTGCTCGGACTCCGAACAGAATGGCGTGGTCGAAAGACGAAACCGTACTTTAGTGGAAGCCGCCCGCACAATGCTGATCAATGCACAACTACCAGAGCCGCAAGAGAATGGAAAGAGAAGAAGCTTGATTTTCAGGATGGAACATTCTTTGTATTTTGATGTAGATGTGATCTTGTTTAAACATCGAATATGTAGCTATGAGGATCGTCGCTCAATACCAAAGATTGACTCTGGTCACTAAGATTTCATAACCCGTCTGACTTCAAATTATCACCACAAATGGCTGGAACAAACAAGCAATCTCCGTACTCATCGATGGGTGCCTGGAAACTCACTCATAGGAAGATCTGCATGACGATAGAAGCGAGAAGAAACAGTATCGAACTCGGATTCACCTGCGGTGCAGAACGTCTACGTCGTCTTCGAGGAATCTTTAAACTCATACGAAATGGGCTCGTTAGACCTGAAGAACGAGTGCGCATGCACTAGAAAAACGATCAACCAATCACCAAGACTTGAATCTTTTATTTATTTATCTTTTCTTTTGTTTTCTTTCTTTTAGTTAACCGATACACCAACCAACCTTTTTGCTATAAAGCTAATCGGGCAACGATTGACTCACGATCCATTTTTCTTTTGTATTATTTTGGGAATGGTTTAACAACCGCCCTCGCTTCCAAACGGAAGACGTAGGATGTATAGTTATTTTTTGTAATTTTGTTGAATACTTGGTGACAAGTATTCCTTTTTCTTTCTATACATTAATAATAAACAAGAGAAATATTTTTGGGTGTTTTTTTATGTTGAAAGATGAAATGACGATAATAATACACGGGGTAAAATATACAAGGGATTAGATGATATACCACGAATGTGTATTCAAAAAACACGCACTATACAACACGTTCAAAAAAAACGACACGCCGACACGTCTCCCCGGCAGCGGGCCAAATTGATTGGCTCGAAACAGTCAACAAAAGTCCAAAACAAGAATTGGTCAACAAAGTCAAAACTATAAAAGATCATGCAATAGCCAAAGAGTATAGAAATTCTCGGTCTTTAAATCGTATGAGGAGTGAATTCGTATCGAAAACGAAATGAGATCAAGTCGTTTATGAAACGATGATGGGAAAGTGAGATTGAATTGTAAATTAACTACGAGATTTATAAATGAAAATGATAAACAATATTACAGTATTATGGATATGGAAACTTTAAAACGAAATCTAAAAGTATACTTGTTACGATGTAGTAGAAAACGTCTACGTACGAAAATAAAAGTGAAAATAGGGCAACTAAAAAATACTAGGTGAAAAAACATATTTTTACAATCTAAATGATATAAAGAAAATTAAGAAAGAAAAAGATTTTTAGACTTTTAATTAATTAATATTAATATAATTACTAATTTTATTAAGCTAATTTAAATTAAATAATACTAAATAATTTATATAATTAATGAAAATATTTTCAAAATTACCTAACATTACAGAAGATCTAAAAAAATTACAAAAGTTCCTAAAAGTAATAAAAACTATTTAGAAATGAATTATCTAGTTATTAATAGAATACTAATTAATACTAATTAATTATCATAATACCTAAATGAACAGTAATTTAGGAAATTACTGAAATATAACAAGAATATGTAGAAATCTAGGAAAAATTATAAAACATGCTACTGTTTGACAAAATTTAACAAAAACTATTAATTAACATTATTAATTAAACTAATAATCATATATACTAGAGTAGAATGAAAATTATAAGAAAATTTTACAATTACTTTATGATACTAAAGAACTTAAAAAATTAGAAAAGGTACTTACTTATAAATTAAAAAAGAAAAATAAAAAATAAAAATATCTTCTATAATAGACTATCACGTAAATTTAAATTGATATTTTGATTTTCTTTTTTTACAAAACTAATATGCAACTGAAAGAGAGACTTTTGTAAAAAAACTTTGGAACTTGAAAATGAGCTTAATGGTAGGCTTATGTTTGTGGCGTGAGCTTATGGGATTTTACACTAGACAAGTTAAAAGGATTAAGACCAAAATCAAATAACTTGAGGCTCATTCCCACCCAACTAGAACACACACTACATCACAAAAACCACAAGCAGATCAACACAAGATCTAAGCATGCAATTCAAATAATCAAGAGCAAACAAGAACATAGTAGTGGCAAAGGAAACAAATAAGCGTGAATTGAGCAATTGAGGTTTCAAAGTTTACACAACTATTAAGACCAAAGATATAAATAACAAAAACAACATAATGGAATAAATAATACAACAATAACACTAAAAACAGCAAATCAATCTTTCTCAGTATATACGAAAGACTATGTTACTTGCACCAAAATGGTCAAAAGATTCTCAAAAAGCTGTATAAGCACAACAGACCAAACCTACTTATACAACCTACAAGACAACCTTAAAGGACTATCTAAAACATCAAATCAAACCAAATGGTCCAAAGTATTTACCAATGAATACCAACTGAAAATCTGTCCAAACTTGTGCAGGGAGGACACATGATAAAAGTGCTTTAATTTAAGGCCAAATAAGCAGTTAGATAGACTTATAAAAATTCACAAAAACCTAGTTAAAGACCACAACCAATTATCAAATTCCCAAGAATCTCTAGATTATGAATCCAAATTATGAAAGCTTAAATGAATTCAATTTTAATTCAAAAACTTGCAGCCTTGCTTTTGTGATTTTTGATTTTCTTTGAAACTTTGCTTTGGGTGAATTTGCACTAACTTTGATGATTGTTTGATGTTTAATGAACCGCAAATAAAGCTATTTTAAGCAAACTTAACCAGATTTGAGGTTGATTCACAGATTTGGAAGTCAAATTCACTAGCAGTTGAATGTGAGTGGATTAGAGTTTGATTTTGACTTTTTGGTATAAAACTTCCCAAGTTAATGCAACTGAGTATCCTATAGTTGCCTAGGTTAATGTGGTTAAGACAATAAATACTACAAATTCACCACAAGAACACAGTAATCAGCTTTGACCAAACACCCATATTATATTTGAAAGTAAGATTGTGAAGCAAACTGGAAAAAAAAAAAAAAAACCTCCTAGTTTGAATGAAACTAACAGGAAAGGTTACACTAACCATACAATAGCACATTTAAGCAGAATCTAATCAACAAGAACCTTTAAAACTAACAAGAGCATATTTATGCAATTATACCAGTTACTAAAAACAACTTAACACCTTCACTATAGTGAATGACTAAACTAATGTCAACAGTTATAAACACAAACGCATTACTGCTACATGGAATGAAGCAATTGATATACTGGCTTTAGGCAGCACTCAAAGAACCAAAGGCCATATAGAACCAACCTAAATGCCACCATAAAATAGAACTCAAACATACTAAAACCATTCCCATTTCTGGCTTCAGCAAAATCATCTTCATTCTTGATTTTATAATTTTTATCCTATTTAATTATGATTCTTTGAATGTTTGTTTTTGATCCTAACTATTTAGGTTACTAATAAAAACTTTAAAATCTGAGGAGCAAATATATATGGAAACTTAAATCATAAACATCTACTAAAAAAATTACAACCAAATCACAATGTTGAAGAAATAAATAAACAAAAAAGGAAAAACACTGAATTTTATAAAGAACACTGAAAAAAAAGCTTACAATTAATCTTACAATACTGAAAACACCAGATACATACTTTATTGACAACTGAAAAATATACACTGGAATTGAAAAAGTTAATAAAATTCGACACTATTATTTAACT
>LBNU01013057.1:380525-391293 GCA_014162995.1 Artemisia annua | reverse complement strand
GGGCGGAATTAGTTGCTAGTCAACTAACCCAAATAACTACTAATGCAAATAAAATAAAATAAAATGAAAGTAAATGTTTGTGAAAACTATTATGGAGAGAAGTGTGTTTACTTAGATTTCCTTACTCCCTAACTATCTTTTACCGATTGATTAGTGTGTAGTAATTGCGTAGATGACGGATTGTATTCCTTAATACCATTCGTAGGGGTGTGTATGGACATCCCCTAACTCTATGAGCTCCTACTTCACTCCTATGTCGAGCCGGATAAGAAGCTCCTAACATGGGATCACTAGAATTCGCTCATGCATTAAATACAATCAAATAACCTTAGTACACCTTGGTTCATGTTTCTTAAGACATTCAAGCATGTTACCAACCGGAAGTCTGCCAGTTTTCTTAAGCCTAACATCGATAATCACCCATCCAATACAATTAATAACACACCATTCAATCAATAATCAATAGTTAGGTTTCATTAGATCTAAGCAAACACAAAGAAAACCTAGCCAAGCATGTTAAACAAAAGACAAGAACAAGATAGAATCAAACAATACATAGACATATTGAATGATTAATTGATTACTTATCTTCAATGTAACATGGAAGATCCCAAGGTTAAACACCTTGAAAAACCTGCTAAAAATCGTCTAGGGTTTCTCCCTTAAAAGTTCCACACTAATGACTAAAAATTATGTGAATATATATAGAAAAACAGATCTGACGGCGTCACGTTATAGCCTTGACGCCGTCACCTCGCCGTGGTTGGGGTTTCTTGATGGCCTTCTTGACGCCGTCCCCCTTTAATCTCCCAAAATCCATTCTGGCCTATCAAGGCTTGACGGCGTCACATCCATGCTTGACGTCGTCAAGGGTACTATTCAGCAGATTTTTGGCACTTTGTCGAATTCTTCACTTTTATGCTCCAAAAACGTCCAAAATGCTTCCTTTTCCAAAATTTCTCTCCAAAGTACCTAAAATGCAAAAAGGAACGATTTAGGGCGATATTTGATCAAATAAATACGATTTAGGGCTTAAATGACCCCCGAAAAGCGGTATACTTTTCGCCTTATCAATATCCTTTCCTATAATATCTCCTAAGATATCTAACTTGTTCAGCAAAATAGACTTAACTGAACTAACATAAACAGACTTAACTAATGCTAGCCAGACTTAACTTTGTACTGGCAGACTTAACTATCTACCCGACTTAACTAGACTATTCAGACTTTTAAGTCTGTTACAAATAATTCCCAACAATCCTCCCCTAACTTGATCTTCATGCTCCATGATCTTCAAGTTCCTTTCTTCAGAAATGCTTTGAGGATTTTTGAATGTAAGCTCCATTGGAATTATTTTGAGCTGCAACTTTTGTTGAAACTTGAAATTTCTGCAGCAATTTTCAAATCTTGAATACCATCTGATCTTTGCAGCAACATTGACAATATGTACATCAAATCAAAAGTTTCATACTATTCTCATCACTTCCAGGTGTGTGAACTCCTGTGAGAGGTGAATCATTGAAAATTTAATGGATTTGATGTCTCTTTACCAGATAGCCATCACTTCTGGAGTAGCCAATGTTTCAGTATAATACTATGTTACACTGATAACCATATGATTTTTAGCAAACCATCAACTATCAACGGATTTAATATGTCTTTACCAAAAGACATATTAATTATGGTGGAGTTTGCATTTGGACTAGCCAACTCTTTGATGGGATACAGTCATCGTCTTGGTGAGTTGATTACCAATTATGGTTTTTCCACTACCTTTACCACAAGCCATAACCTTGTGGGCTAGTCAACTCTTCACTATAGCAGATATGGTGAGTTGAATACCATACAATTTTTGGCAAATTGTCAGCCATAAACGGATTTGAGGTATCTTTACCTAGAGCCGTTTGCTCTTGGATTAGTCAGTCCTTATGTGGGTTAGACATGGTGGACTGATAACCATTTGTTGTGTCAGTGCAAGGCACCTCCACCAAGTGTTATATTCACAAAAATCCATCTATCCCGAGAATTTATCCAAACATAGTCAAGATTTTTCAAACCCTTCTATACCTTATCAGAGGTTGTTTTTGACTTTCCTCTTGTTGCAAAAGTCTATCAATCTCAGCATAACTTGCCACCTTTTGTCTGATCTGTTTCTTTGATTGTTTAGGTATAGAGAGTGATTGAACAATTTGTTTTCCTTTTCTCTGTCCACCACTGGGTTGATTAGACTTATCCTTTGCACCAGACTTAACTGCTTCTTTATCCACAACTCTTTCCCTTAACATTTTTCTCTTCTTTTGACTTTGACTTAGGTTAATGATTAGTTCTGCATCTTCAAGTCTAGGAGAACTAACAGCTGTCTCTACTGAAGCTGTTTGTGACCAATACCCCCATGTTTGGATGAATTGTCAGATTCTGCATCTGTAGAAAAGGGCAAGGAAACTCCATGTTCTTTCAAAGCATGCTCCAACCTTTTTTACCTTCTTGTTTGTCTTGGTTAGCTGTTGCTCCAAGCCATTGATGCGATCAAGAAGTGTAGGAACCAGCTTCAAATTATCATTTGTATCCATAATGGGTGACTCTTTATGAGTAGAATGATGTGATGCTGAAGAACTTAGTTCAAGAGTGTGTACTGGAGCAAACTGAGCATCCGAAAGCCTTGAAGAACCTACACAAGGGTTAGAAGCAAACAACATAGCCACAGACAAAGGTGTTTCTTCCCCTGTGAATCCACTTCTCATATTTCCAAANTTGTATCCATAATGGGTGACTCTTTATGAGTAGAATGATGTGATGCTGAAGAACTTAGTTCAAGAGTGTGTACTGGAGCAAACTGAGCATCCGAAAGCCTTGAAGAACCTACACAAGGGTTAGAAGCAAACAACATAGCCACAGACAAAGGTGTTTCTTCCCCTGTGAATCCACTTCTCATATTTCCAAAAACTTTTGCTTTGAGACTTTAACAAGATAAATAGTGTTGTTCATTGTCTCAACATTTAAAACCATTTGTATGAAACGAGGGTACATCAAAAACTTATGTTGACTATTTACATTTGACACCATTCCAGTGAAAATTAATTTAGAAAAATTGAAAGTTCTTCCAAGAGCAAGACAGATCAAAGCAGAAGCAATCTTTGCGTCAAATTGATCCCATCCCCCACTTTTAGAACTTAAACATTGAAGCAAATGGTGTACTAGAAATCGCCATTGAGGTGAAAGATCTCGTTTTAGAAATTTGAGAGTTGTACCATTGGGATATCCAATATATTTCATACCCTCAACAAGAAATTTATGAGGCAACTTAAAGTCCCCTAAAGCATCATTAAAATGAAGACATTCTCCAATAGATGCTTCAGTGACAATATAAGCAACATTATCAATGGTTGCCCTTATTTGTTTGATTCCATTTGGAAGAGTTTCAGCAATAGCAGTGTGCCAAAACTGTTTGACCAACAAATCATAGACAGTGGGATTACAAGTCAAAGCATACTGTATAAAAGAATGATTTAAAAAGGTAAGTATTTGATCAAAACCATGACTCTTTGATGACTTCTTCAAGTAACCCACTTGATTATGACGAGCGCTATATGCAAGCAATGCCATGTTAGTACTGGTGACAGAAGATTTGGACTGGTAAAAAACAGAGTATGGTTTACCTTTGGAAAGACTTTTTACTTAATGGAAAATAAGGAATAAAGATGAAGAGTAAATCAATTTTATTCACTTATATACCCATTTGTTTAATAACGGTTAGATTGAACAGTAAAAAATCATTATACGTGTGATCAGTCACAACGGTAAAGTATTAATTGCAGATTAACACTACCAGACTTAAAAATAGTCAACCAGACTTAAAACCAATCTCACCAGACTTAATAGGCAAAATAACTTTTGATCCTGACATCCAAGATTAAAAGAAGTGGTACAAATGCGTAAGTCCTTGGAAACCTGAAATGATTAGTAGATACCAAACATATATACATAGTCTGAATTAATAACCACTAAACTACTTGTACTAACCCTAAGTGACCAGTTTTAACCAAGCATCCAACCAATTACACACTTTACGTTTAACCTCCCCTTACATGTAGCTATGGGTTCATCATACCAATATTCACTACCAGGTAGTTGAACCTTGGTCCATCAAATGCTTTTGTTAACAAATCAGCTACATTAAAATCAGTGTGAATCTTTTCAACTTTAATGAGATTATTCTCAAAGCAATCTCTAATAAAATGATGTCTCATTTCTATGTGTTTGGTCCTAGAGTGATATACTGGATTTTTGACAATGCATATGGTACTTTCATTATCAATGAAGATTTTAGNTTAACAAATCAGCTACATTAAAATCAGTGTGAATCTTTTCAACTTTAATGAGATTATTCTCAAAGCAATCTCTAATAAAATGATGTCTCATTTCTATGTGTTTGGTCCTAGAGTGATATACTGGATTTTTGACAATGCATATGGTACTTTCATTATCAATGAAGATTTTAGCATTCATGAAGTTTAGACCATAATCTAGCATTTGATTTTGAATCCATAGTACCTGACCACAGCAATTTGCAGCAGCCACATACTTAGCAATTTGCAGCAGCCACTATGGTCTGCTTCTTGCACTGCCATGAAATCAACCTTCTGTCTAGGAATTGACAACCTCCTGTTGTGGACTTCCTATCAAGACTTGCTCCAGCATAATCACTATCTGAATAAGCTTCCAGGTTAAGGGATGATTCCTTAGGATACCAAAGCCCCAAGTTTGGTTTGCCTTTAAGATACTTAAAGATTCTCTTCACAGCATGAAGATGTGAAGTCTTGGGATTGAGCTGAAACCTGGAACAAGCACATACAGCAAACATAATATCTGGCCTAGAGGCAGTTAGATACATAAGAGAACCAATCATTGATCTGTAGAGATGCATGATGCAGGTTTTACTGACCAGGTTTTAATATTTATAAAGTCTCGTTTACCTAAGGTCTACCTTTTACGCACTAACGGACAGTGTATCCGGTCGTGTGTGGTATAGTTAAATGGTAAAGCCGAGGTCGTCCCAAGAGCTAAGGTGTGGAAATTATCTAAGTTCGTGTTACGTTTAAAAGGGGGTTTTGAGTTGAAAGATTAATTAAACTAATAAAAGTAAATAACAAGACAATAAGTAAATTGAAGGAAATCAGTAGAGAGGAGTAGTGTTAACCTAATTACTACTCTTGTTATGATCATGACTAGTTTTCCTATAGGTGCATCCTATCATATCGTTCGGGGATTCAATATTCATTTCGGGTCAGATGGTCAAATTCGCCTAGATCTATCTTATACCTTGTCCTATCCAAAGTTATTGTAAAACCGTGGGTTCATCGGTACGAAGACATAAGAGTCATTAAGTGCCTCTACTAACATGGAAAAGACTAACGAATGCGGCATGGTCAGATCTTACACCCCTCTAACTCTGTTAAGTATATAGCATTGGTAGGTGGTCCTAGGGTTAATTCGCACATGTATGGTAAGGGAAGGCATCTACGGTTAGCACTTAACCCTTACCAAGTCACATCCTTAGCGGCTTGCTTCCTAGGGTTAATTCCACAAGCCTCTAAGGAACAACCAACGCTAAACACTATGGGAACTAGAGTGTCCCAAGCCTCGCCAGGAAAGTAAACAAACAATAGATAACAGATGCGTGGAAAACTAAATCAATAACATAACAATTTCATAACTAGGCTAACACCAAAAGGTGCTTAGCTACTCATGTTCATAATTGCAGTAAAACAAAGTTGAGTTAATACAAATCTAAGCATGGATCGAATACAAAGTAAAGGAATGAAAACACTTATGATCGGTGTGTGATTCCTCCCTTGGAAATGACTTGGATGTGGCTAGAACTTCGTTCTCCCTCCTTCCTGAGTTTTTCCCAACGTTGCTGTGGTGAAAAGATGGGAAGTGATATGAAAAACTCGGAATTAGGGTTGGTATTTATAGGCCCCGACTATGTTACGGCGTAGCGTATTAGGGTTGTTACGCCGTAACCTTTGCAAATAGTGTTACGCCGTAACTTGATCAAGTGTTACGGGCGTAAAGTCTTGGTGATAAACATCCTACGGCGTAGCAGATAAGGTGGTTACGCCGTAGCTTCTTCCTTGGCCTCGTTAGTTCTTTACTGCCTCAAATGAGATCCTGCGTCGTAGCTTGGATAGTTGCCTACTCCGTAGTGTTCTTCAGTGGACTTCTACGCCGTAACCTGTTGTGGGGCTACGCCGTAGTCTTCATAAATTCTTTATTACGCCGTAGGTAGGAGAGCTTCTACGGCGTAGTCTTCGTGAAGCCTTGCTACGGCGTAGGTACATGAACCTCTACGCCGTAGTTAGTGCAGAATCCATAATTTCCACGTATTTGCTCCAAAGTCCTTCCATTTCCGCTTAAGTTCGTTCTTTTACTCATCTTTACCCTGAAACCAAAATAGGAAGAAATAAGAGTATATGTTCTTCATATAAGTAGAAAAGATGAGCATTTTAAGGGGGAAATTAACACTTAGATTGGGGGTAAATTTGATGTTGTCAATGCACATCCACATCTGCAGCATCTTCATCTTTAGTTAAAGGTACTCTGTTCTCCATAGGTGTGACTGAAGTTTTGACATTGGCAAAGTCAAACTTTTTAAGCATGTCAGCAACATACTTTTCTTGTGATATAAATAGACCATCTGACTGTTGTTTGACTTGCAAGCCAAGAAAGAAAGTGAGTTCTCTCATTGAGCTCATTTTAAACTTTCCTTTCATCAATGCCTCAAATTCTTCACACCAAGCCCTTTTGGTTGACCCAAAAATTATATCATCTACATAAACCTGCACAAGCATAATATCTTTCATGTCCTTCTTAATGAACAAGGTTGTAACCATTTTCTTCAAGAAATGAAGAAAGAGTTTCATACCAAGCTCTAGGAGCTTGATGCAGTCCATAGAGTGCTTTGATCACTTTGTATACTTTCTTAGGATGAGCAGGGTCAACAAAACCAGGAGGCTGAGAGACATATACTTCTTTTGTGAGTTTGCCATAAAGAAAGGCACTTTTTACATCCATTTGGTACATAGTGAATCCCATGTAGGATGCATAGGCCAAAAATAACCTAATGGCTTCAATTCTGGCCACAGGAGCAAAAACTTCATCATAGTCTATTCCCTCTTCTTGCCTGTATCCTTGAGCCACCAATCTAGCTCTGTTTCTGACAACTACACCTCTTTCATCTCTTTTGTTCCTGAAGACCCATTTGGTGCCAATGACTTTAGCCCCATGAGGTAGATCTACAAGAACCCACACCTGTTGCAACTTGAACTGCAAAAGCTCTTCTTGCATGGCTTCAACCCAACTTTCATCATCCAAGGCTTCTGTGACTTTGGTACGTTCCTTTTGAGAGAGGAAGCATGCAAAAAGGCAGTGTTGTTGGTCTTTGTGATTGTTCCTTTGTTATTTTTGAATAAAGCTGATGAGTGCATGAGATCCAAGTTGTTGTTGTATTTGTCTCCTTGTTTGAACAGCTGACCTAGGTGTTGGGAATAAAGCTGACAGTTACCACTGATAGGCTTGTGGAAGACACTGCTAAAGAATGCACTAGCAGTGGAAACACATTACCACTGCTAGTACATATATTACCACTGCTATTAGGATAACTGATGTATTCGTATGTAGATAAGTATAGAAAAGATCTTGTGTATATTCTATTTAGATAGCTTAATGCTTATCTTGTAAAGGACTCCTTGTGCTATAAAAGGAGGTCCTAGGTCATTGTTCTAGGTACGAATTAACCCTAGAGAGCTTCAAGGTGTAACCCTAGTGATAGCTAAGATCACTCGTATTATTATCAATAATATTGAAGCTTTGTGTTAAACCTTTACAACTGTTCTCACTCACAATAACATCATATAAACCATCTTCTAAGTATTACTAAGTAAATTCCGCGTGCTTACTAATATAACTGAAAGTATCACTAACACAAGGTTTGTGTTTAAATCCATCAAGTGGTATCAGAGCCAGGTTCTGATACTTTGATTTAGAAGATCCAAGTAATAAGCTTAACCAACTCACTCAAATCTATGGAGATGGAAAACAACCAGTCCAACTCTGCTCCAAGGCTTCCTAAGCTCAAACTCAATGAGTTTGAGATGTGGAGGATAATGATTGAGCAGTACTTTCTCATACAAGACTATGCTTTGTGGGAGATCATCTTAACTGGTGACTCTTTCAAACCTGAAAAGAAGGTTGAGAAAATTGGTGACAAGGAAGTAACAATTGTTTCTGTACCTTCTACCACTGATGAAAGAACTCAGAAGAAGAATGACATGAAGGCCAGAAGCTTGCTACTAATGACTCTTCCTAAAGACCAGATCATTGCTTTCAGCATGTTCAAGACTGCAAAAGAATTGTTTGAAGAGATCTGCTCAGTGTTTGGTGGCAATGATGCTACTAAGAAGACCCAAAAGACATTGTTGAAGCAGAGTTATGATAACTTCACTGCTTCAAGCAATGAATCACTTGACAGCATCTTCACCAAACTACAGAAGATTGTCACACAATTGACTGTGTTTGGAATTGGAGCGTAGGAACACGAAGACCTCAATTTGAAGTTTCTAAGAAGCTTACCCTCTGAGTTTCATACCAATGTTACAGTCTGGGAGAACAAACCAGAGATTGAAACAATGAAGCTCAATGATCTTTACAACAACTTCAAACTTATTGAACAAAGATTGAAGAAGGCAGGGAAGCTTGGTTCAAGCTCTAGCAGCTTGGCATTGGTGTCAACCTCTGTTGACAGTGATGATTCTGAAGATGACAGTGATGATGACTTTGCCACTGCCGGTTCTACAGTTTCCACTGGTAATGCTCTTATTACCACTGTAGGTTCAAAGAAGAAGGTTGCTGGTATTGGAGATCCTACTTTTTATGCCTTCATCTCCACACAAGTAAATGGCTCTATTTTAACTCATGAAGACATAGAGCAAATTGATGAGGATGACTTGGAGGAGATGGACATAAAGTGGCAGATAGCTCTTCTTAGCATGAGGGCTAGGAAATTCTACAAGAAGACTGGCAAGCCAATCCACATCAATGGAAGTGAAACTACAGGGTTTGATAAGAAGAAAGTAGAGTGTTTCAACTGTCACAAGTTGGGGCATTTTGCTAGGGAATGCAGGAGACCAAGGAAATAGGATAACAGATCCACATGATACAAGCAAAAGAAAGAGCCAATTGTGGAAGAACCAAAGGCAATGTTGGCAATTGATAGTGTGAGCTATGATTGGAGTTTCATGGCTGATGGTGAAGAGGAGAAATCTTCAAATGCTGCTTTCATTGCTACAGAACATGCACTCATGGCCTTTTCTGACTCTGAGGTACAAAACTTTGAAAGTTGCTCTAAAACATGTAGGGCTTCTAGAGAATGTGAAAGGCTTAATGAACTATGTGAAAACCAAATAACAGAGTTGTTTGCTGCTAATTATAATATGTCAAATCTTAGGAGAGGCATATCTGTATTAGAAAAACAACTAGAGCACTATAGAGAAAATGAAACAAAATATAATGATGATATGGTTGTTCTTAGAAGAGAGTTAGATCATAAGATAGCAGTGAATGAGGACAATTCAGTTCCTCCACCATTAAGAGGTGTTCCAGTACCTCCAGGTATAGATTTAGCACATACAGGCCTAGAAGAATTTCAAGAACCTAGTCTTGAATATGGCCCTCCCAAGTTTGTTAAAAGTGAAGAAGAGGTTAAGCATGAACCTGATGTTTTTGAAAGTGCTAGTGACTCATCTGTAGTAGATGAGAATGTTATAAAGAGTGTAGAGACTTCCATCCCACAAGTTGTTAATACTATTACAGAAGAGCCTAGGAAACAAGTTAATAAACCTAGACAAACTGTAAGGTATGCTGAGATGTATAGAAACAAGTCATCAACTCCTAGGGGTAACCAAAGGAGTTGGAATCATGTAAAATCTCAACAACTAGGTAGTGATTTTGTGATGAACAACAAGGCATGTTATATCTGTGGTAGTTTTGATCATTTACATGCTAAGTGTGACTATCATGTTAGGAGAAGGAGAGTTTATGGGAAAAATAGGGTGAACTCAAACAAGTTTCAAAACATATCACACCCTAATTCACACAGCAACATGATCCCAAGAGCAGTTCTATTGAGAAGTGGACTTAAAACTTTTGCCACTGCTAAAACAGTTAACACTGGTCTTCCTAATTCACCTTTTTCAAGTGCAAAACCTAAAACCAATTTTGTTAAATCTGCACAAACAGGAAAAAGGACTTTTTACAGCAAAAAGGTTCAAAATAACCAACAGTGGGTACCAAAATCTAAATCAGCAGTTACCACTGCTCATTCAAATGTTCCCACTGCCAGTGTTATAAATAAGAATAAGGGGAACATGGGAAATGTTGTGAATGCCTCAGCACGTTGGGAATGGAAACCTAAAGGAATTAGCTCATCAACCAATCCCAATGGTTTATCAATGACCTTTGATAGATTTCACTATATTGATACACGAGGCAGATCCAAGTCAATCATGGCTTGGGTCTCCAAAAGAAACTAACTTCTTTATTATATGTGCAGGAACATCCAAAGGCAAAAAGGTCAGATCAAGGCTACACAGATAGTGGATGTTCAAGGCACATGACTGGCAACTTGTCCTATCTATCAAAATTTGAATATTTTGATGGACAAAATGTCAGCTTTGGAGGAGGAGTTAATGGTAAAGTTACTGGTAAAGGT
>LBNU01013057.1:322700-380520 GCA_014162995.1 Artemisia annua | reverse complement strand
AATCACCTAACGATTACCTTTCCATATCATTTTGGTTTTCTATCCGTTTGTCTGTTATTATTATGATTATTATGGTCTTAAAGGAAGGGTGCAGTTGTGTTCAATCTTTAGGTCTATAGAATAGCGAAACTTTCATTTGGTTAATATCTTGATCTAAATTTGCCATCAGTCACAAACAAGACAATAGTTGGGGTCTTAAGATTTAGCGCTGGCGTCAGACAGTGAAATTGTTTGATTTGTGGGGTTTTGTTTTTTGAACCAAACAAGTCCATGTAGTGTTATACGTATGTTTGTGTGTAATAGTAGGTGAGCATGTATTGAGATGTTTAGTTGTATCCATTGCTTTGACCGCAAGATAAGCTTCTTATGTTGTTTACCTTTTGAGACAAGGCAACACAGGTATTTTTGTATCATTGGTTTCAAATCTTTTCTGAGTGTCATCTCGTACCAAACCCATCTTTTAACAATTTCGTTATTAATTGGTTTGAAGTTAATAATGACAGTCTTTTCTATGCCATAACATGGGATTCATCTACTGTCGCCTTTGCAAGCAAGCTAAGGTTATTTAGTTATTCATTCATTTAGTCAACAATGTTATTCATGATCAAAGCTATATAAGTTCCTTTTCCTAGGTATCCCTAAAGAAGGATCTGACTTTCATTAGCATCTTAAAATCCTTAGAGAGGACAAAACAACATATCTTTAGTAAATAAGATACATTGCCTTGTTTATCACACATCTGTGACATCCACTAAAAAGTTTGTGATTATACCTTAAGCCTCTTTTTACATAGTCAGAAACACAGGGTCAAAATTCCAAGTTACCAATTTTAATCAACACCTTATCAATGACCTTTGATAGATTTCACTATATTGATACACGAGGCAGATCCAAGTCAATCATGGCTTGGGTCTCCAAAAGAAACTAACTTCTTTATTATATGTGCAGGAACATCCAAAGGCAAAAAGGTCAGATCAAGGCTACACAGATAGTGGATGTTCAAGGCACATGACTGGCAACTTGTCCTATCTATCAAAATTTGAATATTTTGATGGACAAAATGTCAGCTTTGGAGGAGGAGTTAATGGTAAAGTTACTGGTAAAGGTGTTATTAAAATTGGTAACTTGGATTTTGACCCTGTGTACTATGTAAAAGAGCTTAAGTATAATCTTTTTAGTGTGTCACAGATGTGTGATAAACAAAGCAATGTTCTTTTTACTAAAGATATGTGTTTTGTCCTCTCTAAGGATTTTAAGATGCCTAATGAAAGTCAGATCCTTCTTAGGATACCTAGAAAAGGAAACTTATATAGCTTTGATATGAATAACATTGTTGCTAAAAATGATTATACTTGCTTGCTTGCAAAGGCCACAGTAGATGAATCCATGTTATGGCATAGAAGACTTGGTCATATTAACTTCAAAACCATTAATAAGATTGTTAAAGATGGTTTGGTAAGAGGCTTGCCTCAGAAAAGATTTGAAAATGATCATACCTGTGTTGCTTGTCTCAAAGGTAAACAACATAGAGCTTCTTGCAGGTCAAAGTTGGTTAACTCTATTGCTCACCTACTTCAAATGTTACATATGGACTTGTTTGGTCCTACATCTGTGAGCAGCGTAAATCTTAAGAAATATTGTCTTGTTGTGACTGATGATTTTAGTAGTTTCACATGGGTTTTGTTTCTTAGAACTAAGGATGAAACAACTGGCATCCTTAAGACCTTTATAACAGAAGTAGAAAACCAAAATGATATGAAAGTTAAAATCGTTAGGTGTGACAATGGGACAGAATTGAAGAATAGAGTTATGGATGATTTTTGCATAGATAAAGGTATTAAAAGAGAATTTAGTGTAGCTAGAACTCATCAACAAAATGGTGTTGCTGAGAGGAGAAATAGGACACTAATAGAGGCTGCTAGAACCATGTTGGCAGATTCAAAATTGCCAATCACATTTTGGGCTGAAGCAGTTAACACTGCTTGTTATGTGCAAAACAGGGTTTTAGTAGTGAAAACAAAGAACAAGACACCTTATGAGTTATTTAGAGGTAGACCACCTATTCAGACTTCATGAGACCATTTGGATGTCATGTTACTATTCTCAATACCATAGATCATCTGGGTAATTTTGAAGAGAAATCTGATGAAGGGTATTTTGTTGGGTATTCCATGGTTAGTAAAGCTTTTAGAGTATTCAACTTAAGGACCCAAAAGATTGAAGAGAATCTGCATGCTGAGTTCCTAGAACACAAAGTAAATCTCAAAGGAACTGGTCCAGAAAGGCTGTTTGATCTTGATACTCTAACCCATACTATGAATTATGTGCTTATCTCTACAGGTACACCTACTTATGATTTTGCAGGTTCAGAAGAGTTTGTTGATAATGATGAACCAAGCAAGGATCAAGATGAATTTGTCTTGCCATTTTAGGACTATGCAGACTATGATGATGTTCCAAAGACTAGAGATGCTCAACCTTCTACGAATTCTAGTAAAGAAGGTGTTGGGAACAAGAACACTAAAAATCCTGAAAGCAGTGGGAATTCAGATTCCACTGCTATGCCAGAAGTTTCCACTGCAACACCAACAGTGGAAGATACAACTCCAGTTACTCAGGAAGCTCAAGCCAATGATGTTGAAATCTCAAACATGCCAAATGAGATTGAAATTCCTAAAACTCCCCATACCTCAATTCATAAATCACATCCTCTTGAAAATGTGATAGGAGATGTACAATCTGGAGTTAAGACAAGAAGACAAACACAAATGACTGACATTCATGGTTTTATCAGTGAAATCTATACTTCCAAAGTCCATGAAGACAAGAATGAATGTCTCTTCATATGTTTTCTGTCACAACTGGAACCAAAGAATGTATTCAAGGCACTTGAAGATGAAAGTTGGGTAGAAGCAATGCAAGAAGAGTTGCTTCAATTCAAGATTCAGAAAGTTTGGGTACTTTGCAATTTACCTCCTGGCAAGAAACTAATTGGTACAAAATGGGTGTTCAGAAACAAAAAAGATGAAAGAGGAATTGTAATAAGCAACAAGGCTAGGCTTGTGGCTCAAGGATACACTCAGGAGGAGGGTATTGATTATGAAGAAGTGTTTGCCCCAGTTGCAAGAATTGAAGCAATTAGGCTTTTCTTAGCCTATGCATCCTTTATGGGCTTTAAAGTATATCAAATGGATGTAAAGAGTGCTTTTCTATATGGGCAGATTAATGAGGAGGTATATGTTTCACAACCTCCAGGCTTTGAAGACCCTGACTATTCAGATAAAGTGTACAGGGTAGTTAAATCTTTGTATGGCTTGCATCAGGCACCAAGAAAATGGTATGAGACCTTAACAACTTATCTTATAGATAATGGGTTTCATAGAGGAAGAGTGGATCAAACTTTGTTCATCAAGAAAGACAAGAATGATATCCTACTTGTACAAGTTTATGTTGATGATATTATTTTTGGCTCTACAAAGACAGAGATGTGCAAAGAATTTGAGAAGCTAATGAAGAAAGAATTCAAGATGAGTTCTATGGGTGAACTCGCATTCTTCTTGGGACCTCAAGTACAACAAAGGCCAGATGGAATTTTCATCAATCAAGATAAATATGTGGCTGAGATACTAAGGAAGTTCAAGTTCACTGATGCAAAGTCAAGTAGCACCCCTGCAGACAAGNAGTAATAGGTACAAAATGGGTGTTCAGAAACAAAAAAGATGAAAGAGGAATTGTAATAAGCAACAAGGCTAGGCTTGTGGCTCAAGGATACACTCAGGAGGAGGGTATTGATTATGAAGAAGTGTTTGCCCCAGTTGCAAGAATTGAAGCAATTAGGCTTTTCTTAGCCTATGCATCCTTTATGGGCTTTAAAGTATATCAAATGGATGTAAAGAGTGCTTTTCTATATGGGCAGATTAATGAGGAGGTATATGTTTCACAACCTCCAGGCTTTGAAGACCCTGACTATTCAGATAAAGTGTACAGGGTAGTTAAATCTTTGTATGGCTTGCATCAGGCACCAAGAAAATGGTATGAGACCTTAACAACTTATCTTATAGATAATGGGTTTCATAGAGGAAGAGTGGATCAAACTTTGTTCATCAAGAAAGACAAGAATGATATCCTACTTGTACAAGTTTATGTTGATGATATTATTTTTGGCTCTACAAAGACAGAGATGTGCAAAGAATTTGAGAAGCTAATGAAGAAAGAATTCAAGATGAGTTCTATGGGTGAACTCGCATTCTTCTTGGGACCTCAAGTACAACAAAGGCCAGATGGAATTTTCATCAATCAAGATAAATATGTGGCTGAGATACTAAGGAAGTTCAAGTTCACTGATGCAAAGTCAAGTAGCACCCCTGCAGACAAGACTACACATCAACTATTGAAGGAAAATAGTGGTGAAGCAGTTGATGTGCACATGTACAGATCTATGATTGGTTCTTTGATGTATCTTACATCATCTAGGCTAGACATTATGTTTGCAGTGTGTGCTTGTGCAAGGTTTCAGGTCACTCCCAAAGTTTCTCACTTGACTGCTGTGAAGAAGATTTTCAAATATCTTAAGGCATCTCCTAATCTGCTACTATGGTACCCTAGAGAATCTCCTTTAGAATTGGTTTACTTACTCAGATAGTGATTATGCTGGAGCTAGCTTGGATAGAAAATCTACAACAGGTGGATGCCAATTTCTTGGTAATAGATTGGTGTCTTGGCAGTGCAAGAAACAAACAATGGTGGCTAATTCATCAACTGAGGCAGAGTATGTGGCTACTGCAAGTTGTTGTGCTCAAGTTCTATGGCTTCAAAATCAACTTTTGGACTATGGGTACAATTTCATGAATACCATCATTTATATTGACAATAGTAGTACCATTTGCATAATTAAGAATCCAGTTCAACACACAAAGACTAAACATATTGAAATAAGACATCATTTTATACGAGATTGTTATGAGAAAAGGCTAATTCAGGTTGTTAAAATCCATACTGATGATAACTATGCTGATTTATTAACAAAAGGTCTTGAGGTGGGTAGATTTCAGTACTTGGTAACAGGTATTGGAATGCTTAATCCATAAAATTTTTGTGTCTAATGGTCTTTGGTGTTGAGGGGAGGTTTTGGTACTCAAATTGTTATATATGTTTGTATAAGTTTGTATATGTTTGCTTGTATTTTGTTTGTCCACTAACTTTTATGCAGAGTCTAAGGCAAACAGTGGAAACAGAAAGGCAAGCAGTGGTAAATATTACTCTCACAGTGGAAAAAGAAAAACAGTGAAACTACACATACTCCTATCAAAAGAAAAAGTTTCATTGATTCAAAAGAGAGTACATACAAACATCATCAAAACACAAACATAAATCCCAAAACAACCTACATCCCTACACCCTACACAAGCTACTCTATTGGCTTCTTGCCCTTGCCCTGGTAGTTGAGCTTGTTCTGTTATGCACTCTTCCTCTTGTTCTCAAAGGTTGACTGCAATCTAGGACAAGCAAGTCCAAGAACTTGTGGAGGAGGCCTTGGAAGTCTAGCAGGCCTCTCAGGGATGGAGATTTGCTTCATGTTTGAGAGAGCTGCTCCCAAAGATTTAGTCAGAGCCCTTGGCAACTCCTTGGATAAGGAATAGGACTCATCATCATCTGAATCATCAGATGAGCTAGAGTAGAACTCAAGACATGGTGCAGGCTTGGCAACAGGTGCAGGTTGAGCAGCAGGTGCTGGCTTGGCAATAGGCTTAGCAGCAGCCTTCTTAGTTGGCTTCTTGGATGTGGAGACTGAAGCACAGGGTGGAAAGTAACTTGCCCACCCTGATGCCTCTGAAGATGACTCAGAGGACATTAATATCTTTGTGTCTGAATCAGAAGAGAGGTCAATGATGATAGGAAGTTTGCTCATGATGAATTTAGTTTTTTTGTGGAAGTTGTAATATGTTTTGGTGAAGATAATGGAGAGCCGAGCCTCTTTATATAGGCAAAGTCAACTAAAAGGTCTCATTAATTGAGATATTTACTTTCACTTATTTGGGTAGGTTGAAAAGTAAATATAGATATTATCGGGTTGACTTTGGGAAGATATTTGTGAATAGTAGCTTGGTTAAAAGTAACTTTGGTTAAAAACAAGTTTGGTTATGAATATTTTTTTGTATTATGCTAACACTTGCATGTACATAACCAATCTTAGCTGGGAGTTGATCATAAAAGGTGTATAACTGAGATACACAACAAATGGTTATTGATTCACCATGTCTAACACACATAAGAATCAACTAGTCCAGAGCAAACGGCTACTGGTAAAGACTTAACAAATCCGTTTATGGTTGATAGTTTACCGAAAACTATATGGTTATCAACTCACCATATTCTTTATGATTAAGAGTTGGCTAGTCCATAGCAAACGGCTCATGGTAAAGACATATCAAATCCATTGATAGCTGGTAGTTTGCTAAAAACTACAATGAGAGCAGTCAAATTCTCACGTGTTTAACTTACCACTTCTCTTGAAAATTTTTGTGAAAAATTCCCACTGCTAGTTCACAGTTTCCACTGCCAGTGTTATTTTTACCACTGTTGAACTAGCCGTTACAACTGTTGTGTCAGTAACAAATTTTTTACTAGCCGTTGAGAGTAACTGCTTTCCACATTAATAGGATGAAATTTTTAGAAGATTATCTACTTTCCTAATTTTATTTATTCTCTTAAGATAAATATTTTCCATAGATAATTCTTTCTTGCGCATAACTCTCAAACCCTAGCAGTATATATATTTTTCTCTCAATTGGCGAGTTCATTATTCAATTCATACTAACACAACTGATTTTTCATCAAAAGATACTATGGCATCAATCACCTTTGCAGATGAGCACAACCAAGTGGCTAATTTGGAAAAGTCAAATGACAAGAGTGGTCCTCTTTTTCATCAGATTGTGGATTTTCTAAACACTACTCATGTGAGGTATGCTTTACTTTTTAATCCCACAATCTATATCTCTCAAATCAAACAGTTTTGGAACTCTGTTGGGTTATAACCATTGAAGAGGGAGATACACATGAATCTGTGGATGTTCTTAGAGCCACAGTGGATGGGGTGGATGGGGTAACTATTGATGTTACTGAGTCATCCTTGAGGAGAATTCTCCAATTGGATGATCTCAATGGTCTCATCACATTACCCATGCTAGAAATTTGGGAAAATCTTTCATCCATGGGGTATAATACCACTGACAAAAAGGCTACTTTCAAAAAGAGTGGTTTTTGTCCCCAATGGAGATTTTTGATTCATACTTTGTTACATTGCCTTAGTCCTAAGAAAACATCTTATGAACAATTTAGTTCACCAATGGCTTACCCTTTGGTTTGTCTAGCCACAGATAGGATTTTTAATTGGTCTAAATATATTTTTACAAGTATGTAAGGCAATATAAAAAGCCCAACAAATTTTTTGATGTATCCAAGGTTTGTGCAAGCAGTGCTAACTGAATTTCCACTGCAACCCCAGAAAAGAGTTTACAAAATCCGTTGCCTTAAGCCCAAAGTTTTTCAAAATATGGATAAGGTTGGTAATTGGGTTTATAGACCACTTTTTCCTCAAATGCTTGCAAGAATTGCACAGGTACAGGGTGAAGATGCAACAATCCCAGTTGTATCCCAAAACACACCCACAATAACAGTTCCACACATTGACTACACTCCACCAGTTACTCATACCAATGAGAGGAGGCATAAATAGCCAACTTCTCTCATCCAAACACAGCATGTCCCTGATCCTCTTGGTTTAGGAACAAGCAGTGGTGGTTTCGGGCTTCCACCTAGTCCAACTAGGATGGAATCTGAACCTTTGCCCTATGATTCACCTCTCCCAATAGGTAATACAATTGGAAGTGTTGAGGGCAGTGAGCAACCAATGGAATTGATGGAACTTTGTACCAAATTAGAAAAGCAGGTTGAATCTCTAAAGCTGGACTTGGCACAAGTAAAGGAGCAGCATGCCAAGGATGTTACCAATTTGAAGGAAGAGATTCAAGCTTTGAAGGATGAGATACAGGGGTTAAAGTAGAAGCAAAGAACTACAAAGATGGTGATTTCATCTTCATCCTCACCCAGTGATGATTTCTTTGAAGATTTTGGGAACTCCCAAACAGGGGAGGAAAACAAATGCTGAAACCAAGGGGAGGAGAATTGATTTCAGAGAAGAAGATGATTTAGATGAAGATTTAAATGCTGATTTTGGAATTGAAGATTTGGCATTTGAGCCAATGGGTGATATTCAAGAAGAAGTTCCTCAACAGCAGCAACTTGACATAGATCAACCAGAGCAAAGAGATTCCACTGGTGCTACTAGTATTCCCACTGCAGATCCAATTTCTACAGAAGATCCTATTTCCACTGCAGAGCAAATGGTTCCCACTGCTGGACAAAATATTACCACTGCAGAGGAAGAACTTGAGAAGATTAGGAAAGAAAAAGGTAAAGCAGTTATGCAGAGTGAAGAGCAACCAAAAAGGAAAGTTAAAAAGAGAGTACAAGCTCAAGTTGACTATGATGCTGAAGTTGCTAAGAAGCTTAGAGAATATGAAGTTGCACACAAGAAAAGATTGGATGAAATTGAGATTGCAGACTTCATGATGGCTCAAAGATTGGATAGAGTGGAAAACACTGCTTCTATGGATGTAAATCCAATTTCCACTATTCAACCTACAATTCTGAGAGAGAAGACTCCAGAANTATGATGCTGAAGTTGCTAAGAAGCTTAGAGAATATGAAGTTGCACACAAGAAAAGATTGGATGAAATTGAGATTGCAGACTTCATGATGGCTCAAAGATTGGATAGAGTGGAAAACACTGCTTCTATGGATGTAAATCCAATTTCCACTATTCAACCTACAATTCTGAGAGAGAAGACTCCAGAATTTACATATGTACCTACAGAAGAAGAGATTGAGTTCTTGATTAATAATGATCCAGTAATCAAGAAAAAAGCAATTGACCTAGTTGCAGACAAGACCTTAACTGAGGAACAAAGAACAGCTCAGTTGAAGGATTTTATTGAGATGAAGAATAGACAAGCACTTCAAGAAGTAATTGGTTTGGTCAGAAAGGGTCAAAAGAAACCAAGGCAACCAACTAAGGCACAAGTTATCTCAGCAATGAAGACTTACTGTTGCAGTGTTGGTGGCTGGAAAATGCATCAATTCAGAGGAATGACCCATGATCAGGTTGAAGGTGTCTACTACAGAGTTAAAAGGCAAGATCTTGATTTTATTCCTATGAACTCTGAAGAAGAAGAAAGAAGATTTCCTCACCTGAAGAGAAAGGCTAAAGATAATGAACCTCAGACTCAAAAGAAAACAAGATTTGTTAAAGAACAAAAGGTTTAGTCTGAGAAGTTCACAGAAGAACAGCTGACTGGAATGATCTTAATTGAAGAAGAAGATTTCTATCCTGACTCACTGCAAGTCAGACATCCAATAGTAGATTGGGAAGTGTACACTGCTAGCAACTTTGCTCCAACATGGAAGATTACAAGGCTAGGTGGTGAAACTTCATCATTTATTCAGTTTGAAGAACTTATCAAAGCATGTGACAGAGATGATCTTGACACACTGTGGAGATTGGTTCAAGAAAGATTTGATGCTGACAAGCTTAAAGATGTCAAAGAGATGCAGTTATGGGTTGATCTAAGAAGGCTCTATGAACCTGATGCTAGTGACAATTTTTGGAGGTTTGAATCTTCATGTCCAGGTACTACATGGACTTATTATGATTCATGTGAAGTTCATCATGTTTCTACAAAAGCTGAAGTGGATGCATTTATGTTTGCTGAGAAAGAATACCCACTCAGAGTTGGAACTCACACAGTGTTGCTGTCTACAAGAATAAGGGTCTATGAAGATACTGAGAAGGTCAGAGCCTTGATACATAGGATTCAAGAACAATGTTCAGGAGCTCTTCTAGCATTAAGAAGGAAGTGAAGTGTTTGGAAGAATTCCCCAAATCCTAAGAGATGATGCAGATTGAAGAAACTTATTGATTTGAAGAGAAATCATAAGTTTAGGGAGGATTGTTGGGAATAAAGCTGACAGTTACCACTGATAGGCTTGTGGAAGACACTGCTGAAGAATGCACTAGCAGTGGAAACACATTACCACTGCTAGTACATATATTACCACTGCTATTAGGATAACTGATGTATTCGTATGTAGATAAGTATAGAAAAGATCTTGTGTATATTCTATTTAGATAGCTTAATACTTATCTTGTAAAGGACTCCTTGTTCTATAAAAGGAGGTCCTAGGTCATTGTTCTTGTTGGATCGATATACTCTGACCAAACTAACTATGTCGCTTGTAAGGGTTTAGTAATTTTGGATAAATCCTTAACTACTAACAATGGAACACTGATATACTTTATTAAGTATGCGGAATCTACTTGAATAAAGCTAAGAAGAATAATCACAACTTCAATGATTATATTAACCAAACTTTGAACCTGCTTAACTTACAGATTCACTAACAATCCCTAATCGCTAAATATCTCTAATATCGAACTTGCATGTATTCGTATATTCGTATATCTCTAATGCCAACCTAGGGATCCTTTTATAGGCATAAGGAAAACCCTAGTCGGTTTACAATACTTGAACGACAAGTAAACTAATTCTAAACTAAGAACATTCTAGAATTTACATAATAATCTTTAAACGTTTTGCATTATAGTCCTTTATCATAGCAGTCCTTTTGATGAGCAGTACTTTGACTTTCTTCGTTAAACAGCACTTTGACTTTCTTTATGAGAGCAGTACTTTGATCTTCAGCAGTACTTTGACTTTATAACCCAACAATAACATATGAAGTTTACTTATTCCGCTGCGTATCAATTCATGTTTATCTATGTTATTGTTTAACCCTAGTGCTCTGAACGGTTCAAGGAGTTTAATAAACTCCTCAATTGGTATCACAGCTAGGGGAGCTTGTTACCTAGGGATTGACAAGGTTTGATGGTGGAAGAAACTGTGTCGTTAAAGAAAACAGTTTGAAGAATGGTTTCATATTTTTACACTGTTGCTGTGAAGAATTTTACTTGGCGATGAAGAAGAGCATAAATTTGTTATAAATCGTCTTGCGCATGTGATGGTGATTGGTTGACAGATTCATGTTAACCTCGTATATATCTATGGTGTGTCGACGTGTCATACATGACTGATTGGTTGATTTATTATGCGATTCGCCAAGGTACTTGATTAATTTAGTTCTATCATTAATGTGTCACATGACATATTTATTAATTGGTCGAATATTAGATTTATTAATAATCGTGATCAGTGCAAGTCTATATTTGATGGATTGTCGTGTTTTGCAAGTTGAGATAATGAAGCTTCGATTCTCAACAATTGTGGGTCAGTTGTGAAATTAATGATCTTGGTTCAACATACCTATTAAACGACTAAAGGTACTGGTGATATTTAAGGGCTGATTGGTTTGTCGTATGGTGCTCAAGATCACTAATTTATGATTGGTCAAAGTTCTATATTTGTGATCGAGATTTTGTCGTTTGATTCATAGCTGCTTACAATTAATTGTGGGGTAACGCATTATTCTCTTAGTCTAATATGCAAAGGAGTAATAATCAGTTCATGGTAAGACAAGATTATCATTCTACTGCTAGTTTTTCAAAGTACTGATTAAAGTACTGCCTGTGATCTGATTAAAGTACTGCCCTCAAGCTGCTGCTCCTCATAAACTTTCAACGTACTGTTTCAAAGTACTGTTGCTAAAGGTCTCCAAAGTACTGGTCCATTGCTCCAAAGTACTGATAATGAAAGTACTGCTCGTTATCTTGAAAGTACTGCTCGTTGGATATTCAAAGTACTGCTCCAAGGTACTGTTCATTCAAAGTACTGCTGCGTTTAGATGCTTTATGGAGACAAGTACAGAGTTTTATGGTTCAATATATATGCATGATTTACGAGCAGTGAGGGAAAGCCGAGATGGGTTTTTATAAGATTGGTTCTACTTTGGCCCTCAGCTAATTATGAGCAGTTTGTTAGATTACACACACAGGTTATTAGTTTCACACACACAAGATGGTTCGTTGGTTTATAAAGGTTTTTAGAAGGCTCGTATTTGGTTCTTATTGGATTAATTGATTACGAAGAAGGTTGAATATCATTTATTTGATGTTGTATTTGAGTATCACAGTTTTGTGTTCTTATCATACCTTATAGCAAGAGGTAACTTGTTTGTGCGTTAAAAATTGACAAAGATTTGATGAATCTAGCAATGTGTGAATTTTCTTATGATGCTCTATGCACACATTGGCTATCACTTGAAGGAGTTACGTTATTGTGCTCAGTGTCTCATATTAGTTGAGGATTTATCAAGAGGCTGTGGTCTACCTATACTTTTGATGGGAGTATGAGTTTGGAGTCACGTGGTTAGTACAAGACATAAGACACAAGTTTGGGTTATTCTACTTCTTCATCAAGTTCGTTATATTTGGTTTTTGATCGTGGCAGAATTAAGCGGTTAAGCTTAAACACGAGTCGTAGTCCCAACGAGGGTTGAATTGATCTCGTCACTCAAAATCGTGAGTTATGTGAAGTGAATTAGTTTTAAAAGTTGATTTTGTTTTGATTATACTACGAAAACTTGTTTAAAACTTAAATGTAATAAAGTACGAGATTAAAAGAAATAAGTTGAACAAGAAAAGAAACATAAGACTACTTTAAACTTTAAAGAAATGAAATTTAAATTGCAAAACAATAAGAGAGAGTGAACAAGAAAATATTTTTGGAGTTTTGTATTTAATTAACGAAAAGAGAAGTTTAACTAAAGAAATGATTAAAGATTTAACGTACTAAAACTTAAACTAATTAGAAAAGAAATTAAACTAAAGTAAATTAAACTAGAAAAGATTATAGAAAATTCAGCGGAGTTTCGTTTAGGGACGAACCAAACAAAACCCTCACTCGATGAAACGATGAGGAAAATAAAAGCCTAGCCCGGCTTATTAAACTAATGAGAAAAGAAAATTAGAAAACTAAACTCGACTCAAAAGAGAACTCATACTTGCAAAACAAAACTCATACTCGCAACCCAAAACCATACTCGCAAAAGAAAGTGTCCAAACTCGCAAGAACTAAGAACCTTACTCGCAAGTTATTGAGTTGCCAAGATGAAACTCGCAACTATGGATGCTTACTCGCAAAAGACTCAAACCAATCCCATACTCGCTAAACTAAAAAGGAACTTGATACTCGCTAAACTATAAAGACCATACTCGCTAATTCAAAAATGATAATCGCTAAAAAGGTTTTCATACTCGCAATAAACTTGATTTGATACTCGCAGAACATGAAAATAACACCATACTCGCAAAAGATACCAAACTCGCAAATCCCTAAAATTGTATACTCGCAAAATTCGAAAATTANGCAAGAATTGGTGGAATAACGATGGCCTTCTCAATACAGGAATTTGGAGCAATTCCTCCATAGAACGTGTGTCCGCCATAAGAATTAAACGTTCAGAGGGTTGAAGGAGAGAATTAAACAATTGAGAGGATAACGGAGATTATTTTTAGGTTTTTTATGTTGGAAAAAATGAAAAGTGAAACAAAAGTGAAAACCAATTTTGAAAAAGAAAATCTTTTTGGATTTTTAATTTTTAGGAAAAAGGGAAATCAAAAGAAAAACAATTTAGAAGAGAAAATATTTTTGTGTTTTTATATTTTGAAAATATTTACAAAAGCGATAACTTCTCGAAAGAAGGATCTTCAAAACACATTACTCAAACGATCGAATGACTAAATCCTATCAACCGCTCCCCGGCAGCGGCGCCAAAAATTTAATCGTGGCAGAATTAAGCGGTTAAGCTTAAACACGAGTCGTAGTCCCAACAAGGGTTGAATTGATCTCGTCACTCAAAATCGTGAGTTATGTGAAGTGAATTAGTTTTAAAAGTTGATTTGGTTTTGATTATACTACGAAAACTTGTTTAAAACTTAAATGTAATAAAGTACGAGATTAAAAGAAATAAGTTGAACAAGAAAAGAAGCATAAGACTACGTTAAACTTTAAAGAAATGAAATTTAAATTGCAAAACAATAAGAGAGAGTGAACAAGAAAATATTTTTGGAGTTTTGTATTTAATTAATGAAACGAGAAGTTTAACTAAAGAAACGATTAAAGATTTAACGTACTAAAACTTAAACTAATTAGAAAAGAAATTAAACTAAGGTAAATTAAACTAGAAAAGATTATAGAAAATTCGGCGGAGTTTCGTTTAGGGATGAACCAAACAAAACCCTCACTCGATGAAACGATGAGGAAAATAAAAGCCTAGCCCGGCTTATTAAACTAATGAGAAAAGAAAATTAGAAAACTAAACTCGACTCAAAAGAGAACTCATACTTGCAAAAGAAAACTCATACTCGCAACCCAAAACCATACTCGCAAAAGAAAGTGTCCAAACTCGCAAGAACTAAGAACCTTACTCGCAAGTTATTGAGTTGCCAAGATGAAACTCGCAACTATGGATGCTTACTCGCAAAAGACTCAAACCAATCCCATACTCGCTAAACTAAAAAGGAACTTGATACTCGCTAAACTATAAAGACCATACTCGCTAATTCAAAAATGATACTCGCTAAAAAGGTTTTCATACTCGCAATAAACTTGATTTGATACTCGCAGAACATGAAAATAACACCATACTCGCAAAAGATACCAAACTCGCAAATCCCTAAAATTGTATACTCGCAAAATTCGAAAAGTAAAGCTGGAAAGATTATAACTAGAAACCAACGACTTAATCTAGTGAGAAACTTATGAAAACTTTTTAAGAAACTAGTTTTGACCACTAAATAAGCTTTAGATAAGCTAATGACTTGGAAACAAACCCTAACCCATTATTTTCAAACCATTCGATTACAAGACAACATGCAAAGGTGGTGAAATTGATAAAAGCTTTTATAAAAGATTAAGATGAACACTAAACAATGATTAACACTAACAAAAATAAGCTCAAAACATGTAAAGATTTAGAAGAAATTAAGAGAGAGAGTAGAGAAAGAAAGCATGTAAACTTCATAAAACTTGATTAAAAAGAAAGGTTACACTACTCCTACTCCTATGAGGTCCAACCCTCTAAATCTAACCTAAAAACTAACTACAAAACTAACTCCCTTCTCAATGAGGTCTAATCTTCTATTTATAGGCCAAGGCTTTCACATGTTTTGACATTGTTGCACGTTTAGCCCTTGAACCTTTACAATTCATGAAATACTTACTAAAATTACATTACAAACATTACTAATAAACTAAATACTAAACGTAGAAGTCTTGTAACTTGGAGGATTAGAGTTGACGCGTATTTCAAAGGTCTTCAAAGATGTAAAGATGAACACTTGCTCGAACTTGGAAAGCTTTTTTCTTATAAATCTCTTTTAACTTCGATTAAGCGTTTCTTTCGTCTTCTTGAGCTTTTAAGAAATAACTTTGTCGTCTTGGGCTTTTCTTAAGTAGATATTATCGTTGACTCGGCTTCTTGACACTTTTCCACATCTCGTGCTCGTTTTAGGGCCTTTTGGTTGATTTTGTTGTCATTTATGCAATATCCTTCCCTGCACGATTACAAACACAAAAACACGATATCTTTGGCGTTTGACGTTAGTTTTTGGTCTTTTAGAGTCTGAAAATGGTGAATAAAAGGTATGTGAATAAGCACATACCAGTTTTCTTCATCAGTGATCATTACAAGGAGCCTACAGAATTGAAGATTCAAGAGATGGTAAACATATTGGTTTCAGGGGAAGCTTATTGATTAAATGTTCAACCATCTACATGCACCACTTAAGGGGAAGTTTTGCCTACGTTCTCTATTTGTTGATAACAAAAAGGGGAAGAGATGTTCGAGTGGCATAGCATAGCTTAAAGGAAAGACAAAGATTGTTTCATTCATGGTGAGATTTAATTATCTCAATTTCTCTACTTCGTCTAGGGAAGTTCGTACAAGATTCGTGGTTGTTTTGTTACCATCNGATTAAATGTTCAACCATCTACATGCACCACTTAAGGGGAAGTTTTGCCTACGTTCTCTATTTGTTGATAACAAAAAGGGGAAGAGATGTTCGAGTGGCATAGCATAGCTTAAAGGAAAGACAAAGATTGTTTCATTCATGGTGAGATTTAATTATCTCAATTTCTCTACTTCGTCTAGGGAAGTTCGTACAAGATTCGTGGTTGTTTTGTCATCATCAAATAGGGGAAGATTGTTGGGTCTATTAGATTTGATGATACAAAACAAGAAAGAATGAAACAATAGGGACTTAATATGACAAGAAGGAATTCTACAAAAGATGGGGAAGGACTTGCTTGCAAAAGAAGATTTATGTTTTAGTCCTTCGTAGTATTTTGTAAACCCTAATTATCTATTATATAAAGAGATCAAGGGTTAGGGTTTTTATTAAGTCTTCCATAATGTAGTCGACTAAAGGTGTGTATGTGTAACCTAGACGTAAGTTATAAACGTCTAGGGTTGGTTAGTAGTTGTTAGTTAGTTAGTTAGTTTAGCCTCAAAAATCAGTTGATTCCTATTTACAAGATTAGATCGTAACACGTTCTACCTTGATCAAGTAGAATTGGGGCTTGGAGGAAAACGTATGAATGAAAAACCTTGTTCATAATAATGTTAATTCTTTATTGAATATTCCGCTTTCATTGTTATGTATCCTAGATAATATGAGGTCTAAACAACCTCGAGTCATAAACGGTCCAAGAACTATGAAGGGTGTTTTAGTTCTATCAGTTCTAGGTACGAATTAACCCTAGAGAGTTTCAAGGTGTAACCCTAGTGATAGCTAAGATCACTCGTATTATTATCAATAATATTGAAGCTTTGTGTTAAACCTTTACAACTGTTCTCACTCACAATAACATCATATAAACCATCTTCTAAGTATTACTAAGTAAATTCCGCGTGCTTACTAATATAACTCAAAGTATCACTAACACAAGGTTTGTGTTTAGATCCATCACTAGGATTGCCAAGGATTTGACTCTTTGGATGAACATTGTGAATCCTTAGTGTAGGAACAGGACTAACGTCAACTTCTGTTGGTAGATTGTTGAAATCAGTGATCACACCTTCTCCATCATATGATGCTTCAGTAAAGAGCCCTTCATCAGGTACATCACTAATAACAGGTTCTGGTATCACAGGTTCATTTAATTCTGCTTGTGAGGTGAAATCAAACTTTTCAGACTCATTGCCAGTATTAACAGAGTTAGTACTCGTAGTAGTGATTTCGGGTGTTGCATCCAAGTGGAGATCTGCTTCTTTGATAAGATTTTGAGTATCAGCATTTTGAGAAGAAGCCTCCTTAGCTTGTGCTTCTACACTTGGCATCTTCTCTTGAGAAGAAGATCTCTTTAGTTCATTAGCATCTGCAGATAGTGGAACAGTAATAGGTATGATAAGATGCTCAGATACTTCTTCTTCCTCACTTGTGGTACCTGCATTATTAGTATCATTTGATGAACTTGCAGTAGAGTTAGCTCTATTCTCCAAGGAGACAGGAACATAGTTCATAGAATCAGTCAAATAATCAATGTCAAATATCCATCTATAACCCAGTCCCTGTACATTTAGTTTCTCTTCAAGAAAATCAACATGGAGATTTTCAACAACTCTTTTGGTTTCCAGATTGTACACCCTGTAAGCCTTGCCTGTAATTGAGTATCCAACTAGGTATCCTTCATCAGACTTGCCATCAAACTTCCCAAGAGCACTAAGTGTATCAAGAATAGTAACATGACACCCAAATGGTCTTATGTAGCTAAGCATTGGCTTTTCACCAAATAATAGTTCATAAGGAGTCTTGTTTTGAGGTTTAGTCACCCCTACTCTATTGAACACGTAACAAGCAGTATTAACTGCTTCAGCCCAAAAAGTAGTAGGTAAAAGTGAATCTGCAAGCATAGGTCTATCAGCCTCAATGAGTGTCCTATTCATTCTTTCAGCAACTCCATTTTGTTGTGGAGTTCTAGCATTGCTGTACTCTTGTTTAATTCCTTTGTTACCACAGAATTCAAGCATACTTCTGTTCTTAAATTCAGTCCCATTATCTGATCTAATAATTTTGACCTTATGATCCAGTTGATTTTCAATCCTTCTTATGAAGTTTTGAATAATGCCAGGGGTTTCATCCTTGGAGGACAAAAAGAACACCCAGCAAAACCTGGTACAATCATCAGTGATAACAAGACAATATTGAGCATGGTTAATGCTCTTTACAGAAGTAGGCCCAAAGAGATCCATATGCAGCATGTGTAGAGGTTTAGTAATGGATCTTTCCAGCTTGGCCTTCCAAGAGGCCTTATGTTGTTTTCCTTTGTGGCAAGCTACACAGGCATGGTCATTTTTGAAAACCTTGGAAGGTAGACCTCTTACAAGGTTTCCCTTGACAAGTTTGTTAAGAGTTTTGAAGTTTATATGACCCAATCTCCTATGCCACAATTTAGATTCATCTAATGTAGCTTTTGCAAATAAACAGGCAAAACCTTTTACAGGTGCAGATGTCTTCATATCAAAACTGTACATATTGTGTTGTCTAGGAACTTTTAAGAGTATCTGACTCTCATCAAGCATCTTAAAGTCAGAAGTCAACACAAAACATTCAGTTTCAGTAAAAAGAACCTTAAGCTGCTTATCACAAATTTGTGATATTTAGAAAAGATTAAATTGCCCAAGTTCTTTTACAAAAGAGACATTATCAAATTCTAAATTGCCAACAACAATTCTACCTTTACCAGTAATGTGGCCATTGCTACCTCCAAAAGTAACAGATCCTCCTTTGAAATCTTCAAAATCTTTTATGTGTTCCCTGTTACCAGACATATGCCCTGAGCATCCACTGTCAAATATACCTCTGTTTCCCATGTTCTTGAGTGGATGATCCAGCACAAAAATAAGAGATTAGTTTCTCTTGATGACCCAGGCCTGTGCAGGCTTAGGTCCAGTTTGTGGATCTACATACTTGTAAGTCTTGTAGGAACAAGATCCACTGATACTGGAAATGGACTTATAGGTAAGTTCTCTTTTGAATGGATCCCATTTCCAATAGTCTGAGTCTCTAGTAGGAGATCTCCTTTTATCTTTTACAGCATAAGAGTTTGAGGTCTTTGGTGTATTATTTTCAATGGGTCTCCTCACAGGTGATTTTGATTTAGAAAAACTTCTTCTTTGATTGAAATTGTTCATCTGTGAAATAGGTCTTCTCACAGGTGAAGAAGATTTTGCAAAGTAATTTCTATGATTAGCTTGATTCACTTGTGGTTTAACTGGTTGTTTTGGTCTGTAATAACCAGTATTAACCTTGGGATGNCCAATAGTCTGAGTCTCTAGTAGGAGATCTCCTTTTATCTTTTACAGCATAAGAGTTTGAGGTCTTTGGTGTATTATTTTCAATGGGTCTCCTCACAGGTGATTTTGATTTAGAAAAACTTCTTCTTTGATTGAAATTGTTCATCTGTGAAATAGGTCTTCTCACAGGTGAAGAAGATTTTGCAAAGTAATTTCTATGATTAGCTTGATTCACTTGTGGTTTAACTGGTTGTTTTGGTCTGTAATAACCAGTATTAACCTTGGGATGGGCAAGATTAACCTTTTGCCCAACAGGTTTAACCTGTATTAAAATTTGGTCTACCAGAATTAATTTTGGGGTGACCAGTATTAACTCTTAAATGAGCAGAATTAACTTTTGTGTTACCAGTATTGAGTAGAACTTGTCTAGGGACAAACTGATTAGCATGATTAATTCTGTTCACATTGTTCCACACAGGTTTAACCACATTATTACAAGTATTAACCATCTTTTGTTTTCTCAACTCATTTTCCTTAGCCATTCTTCTTTCATGAAAATCACAATCTTTTATCAAATGACTAATACTATTACACACAAAACATCTTTTCTGAGTATACACATAACCTCCTCCTAAAACTCTATTCCATTTATTATTCTTTTCCCTTTTTGGTGTCTCTGGTTTATTTATTTGTTGCCTAGGAGATTTTAAGTGAGTTTCACAACTAGGTTCAATAGGTTTTTGTTCAGGTTCAGACACAACAGGTTTATCACTTTCAACAGATTTAGACTTTGACACTTCACTTGACACACTTTCAGATTCTGATTCAGAGGACTCAAATGTGTTTCCAAGTGACTCTTCACCATCATTAGATTGACAGGTAGAGTATTCACTGGTCTTATCATCTGAGACCTTTGTTTCAGGCACTTGAGGTCCTTTTTTACCATACACATATAGTGATTCATCAAACTCTTTTTCAGGTAAAGGAGTATAGTCTCCACTTAAAGGAGGTGGAACTCCTTTGTAATTGTCAGTTTTTAAGAATGTACTATATACAATTGANACCATCATTAGATTGACAGGTAGAGTATTCACTGGTCTTATCATCTGAGACCTTTGTTTCAGGCACTTGAGGTCCTTTTTTACCATACACATATAGTGATTCATCAAACTCTTTTTCAGGTAAAGGAGTATAGTCTCCACTTAAAGGAGGTGGAACTCCTTTGTAATTGTCAGTTTTTAAGAATGTACTATATACAATTGAAGCAGCCAAGTCAGTATCAGAAGCAGTAAACATACTTCTATCCATTTCTTCTTCATAACTTAGAACCTCATTATCTTATTTTATCTCATATCCTAGACCAATTTTACATGTTGAGCTCATGCCACTGTTTATCAACTTTGACAAGTTTTGAGAAGAATTTTTCTATTTGTCTACTATTTGTTGTAATTCTTCTTTTTCTTTAAGAGCATTTTCACCAATTCTCCTATACTTTTTCAGTTTTTCATCTTTAGCATATATCTCATTAGCCTGAAAAGTAAGTTTTTGGTTTAAATTTGCTAGTTGTGTTTGAAGTTTATCAACCTGAGCTTCTAAAGTTTTGACACCATTTTCATAAGCAAGTATTCTTATCTCTTGTTCTTCTATTTGATTTGTTTGTTCATCACACATAGCTTTAACATTGTTGTATGAATCAATACACAGTTTAGAACATAGAGATACCTCAGAGTTAGAGCTTATGGCCATTAGAGCATGATTGGTAGGTTCCTCCTCATCAGTGTGCTCCACCCAATTAATAATGCCATCATCCATTGTCAGCAGACCAACCTGGCTTGTCTCCTTCTTGTGCACCTCCTCTGGATACATCTTCTTCTTCTTCTTTTCAAATTCACTTTTGCTGTGCATTCTCTAGCAAAGTGACCACTGTTGGTGCACTTCCAGCATACAATCTTTGACTTATCATAACCAACTGGCTTATTTCCATTATATTTAATGTTCCTTCCAGTATTTTGAAGAACCTCTTCATCTTGAGTGCAATCATGGCCAGTTGCCAGTTGATATCCATTTCTTCAATATCAACATCATCAATCTGATCAAGATCATCATGTATGAGATCTCTTTCTTCAGATCTCTTTGCAAAAAGAGAGTAGAGAACTTCATCAGCAAAGCCAGCAGCGTTATCTCTTTCCTTGTTGTTAGAAGAAGAAGCATAACTGCCAGGATTAAAACTGCCAGAACTAACTCTATTAGTACCGGTCTTGCCTTGTCCAACAAAGGCAACATTGGCTGCACTGGATGATGATTTTGAGCTTCCTTTGACATCTTGTTCAAAAACTCTAAGATTGTTGAACAAATCATCAATTGACCAGTCATCAACACCTTCTTTTAGCCTCATGCTCATAGTCACATTGATCCATTCTTGAGGCATAGATCTGAGAAACTTATGGTTTGCATCTTCAGTAGATACAGGAGAACCATGAGCTTCTAGTTGAGAGAGTAGGTGTTGGAACCTTTCATAGCCTTTTTCAAGCCCTTCAGAACTGCTCACTGTGAATGCCTCAAATTGCTGTTTGAGTATAGCCTTCTGCATCTTCTTGGAGTTGGCATTCCCTCCAAATCTGATTCGAATTGCTTCCCAGATCTCTTTGGCATCATCCATCCCATGGAAGCTTCTTAGGTGTTCCATTGGAATGGCCATCAGAAGTATGGTCCTAGCTTTCCTTTCTTTCTCCACAGCATGTATCTCTGCAGCAGTAACTGGTGGAAGCACTTTAACAGAACCATCCTTGCCTACAGAGATCCTTTTCTTTTAGTTTCTATTCTGTATGACTTTCCGCACATCATTATCTATGTATTCCAGATAATGTTCCATCTCCATAGCCCATATATCATACTCTACCTTCTTAAGAATTGGGAGTTTGATATTGGCCAAAGGCACAAGTTGCTGTTGGTGTTTTGGCTTTTCATTGTCAGAGACAGCATCTTCATGGTTTGATTCTTCAGCCTCGATATCACTGTTACGACTAGAGAATTCATCAACAGGTTTATACATCTTTTTGGAATTTTTGGTGAGTGTTTGAGTGGTTATAGTGTGTGGATCTGTGTTTTTTCTTACTCAGAGTCCCTCAGCAAGGCTCTGATACCACTTGTAAGTCCAAAGATTTGGATCTTAGCAGCCTTTGTAAGACAATAGACACCTTGGATAAATCCAAACTATCTATATGAGAAACTCTAAACAATGTATACTTGATGTTAATGCTGAATGTTAACACAAGCAGTAAGAACAACACAGAGAATTTACTAACTTTGTTTTCTATTAATTTATTGAAAAACTTGACATTGAGCACAATGCCGTAGGGTTCCTTTTATACTATAAGGAAACCCTAATTCTACAAACGTGTGAAAGGATACATGCATATCTTCTCCTAAGATATCTAACCGTGTACATATCCTTTCCTATAATATCTCCTAAGATATCTAACTTGTTCAGCAAAACAGACTTAACTGAACTAACATAAACAGACTTAACTAATGCTAGCCAGACTTAACTTTGTACTAGCAGACTTAACTATCTACCCGACTTAACTAGACTATTCAGACTTTTAAGTCTGTTACAAATAATTCCCAACAAGTATTATATTAGAGAATTAACAACGAAAACGGAAAACGAAAAGTAAAAGTTGCTGATATCTGCAGACGATGCGCCGTATCCTTGAACAAGGATACGCCGTATCTTATTACGTTAAAATTAAATCGGACTTTTATTTTAGAAAATAGATACGCCGCTTTTGAATTAGAATGCGCCGTACCTATTAGATATCAAAAATCAATTATATTTATAAAAATTAAATGCGCCGTATTAGCGAAGCTAATGCGCTGTATTTTCGTTACGTTTCAAAATACAAGACTTTTGATTTAGTAAATGCGCCGTATCGATAAAAATCGATGCGTCGCTTCTGTTTAATAATACGAAAATTGTTTTTAATTTAAATATTAAATATGCCGTATCTGTTAAAACATATGCGTCGCATGGCGTTAGGGTTTCGAAAAATTTCTTATTAAAAACAGAATACGCCGTATCTTGGGGAAAGATGCGTCGTACTCGAGTTATTAAACGCGTTGTATTTTATAAAATTAAAACGCAATACGCCGTATCTGAGAAACAGATGCGCCGTATCGTTTGTAACAGCACAATACAACGACAGCAGTTAGTACAAAGAAAGGAAAATAAAATAAAAATAAAAATTTCAGAAAATAAAAACACACAAAAACAGTAAATATGCAAATTATACAATGAATGCAATCTATCTAATATACAACAAGTTAGGGGTTAGTGTCTAAAAACCTAATAAAAAGAAAAACCTAATTAAAATACTAATAAATCTAACAGATAATAACAATTCACTCCCCGGCAGCGGCGCCAAAAACTTGATGCGCGTGATGTGTCGTTGCGGTTTAGCAGTGTTAATGCCTACTCAAGTTTTACATTTATATTTAGCCGACTTATCAATAACACACACACTTAACGAGCAGTGTACCCGGTCAGTTTGTATATAATGGTAAGCAGAGTGTCGATCACTAAGAGTGAAACGTATTATCTAGTTATCCTAATTAGTATTTTAATATCTAAGTTAGTTTTACAGTCTTATCTAACGAAAAGGGGTTTCAGCCTGAGAGACTGGCACAGTTTGGTTGTTAATTAAACAGTAAATACTAATGAGTACAAATCAGCGAATAGCATACAATTACACAGATAGATAATAGAGATAATAAGAAGACCTGTCCTGATAATTAAGCAGCTTGTCACTTGTTTTATTGCTAGTTTTATATGAAGTGTATATAGTTAAACCTTTCTCGTTGGTTTCATTATATCGGCGAGTAAACCCTTAATGATTACTTATGAATATCCTACTTATCCAAAGACATCGGATTAAATAGGCGAGGAAGGGGTATGGCTGCCCAAGCAGTGCTCAGCTAGACACAAAGGTAATCAATGCACTAATATAAATTCACCAAAGACATCAAACATATAAACTTTAATTGATGGGAAAACAATTTTAAGGCGGGCATTTGATTTTGCGTACTCACAAACTACCGGCCATCTATCCTGATGAATTAAAGCTTACTATTACAATAAAACAAAACTACTTAATGAATTGAATACATGCAGGATCTTCTTACAGCTCTAATATCTTCATTTGGGGTGTGTCTCATGTTGCTTGTTCGTCTGAATTTGACTCCTTAGGGTTGTGGTGCACACCAAATTCGTCTAGGTCTTGGGTATTTATAGTATCTGTCTGAGGGTTCGATGCGGCGCATGTAATGAGCAGATGCGGCGCATTGACTTAACTTCGCGTGGGGTCCAAGCTTATTATATTCTGGAATATTCGTACACCGCCTTTAGATGCGGCGTAACTTGAATCTTTATGCAGCGCATCTCTTTCAGTTGTCTTGGATTGTTTCTGGTGAAGTCTTGATAGTGATACGCCGTATGTCAATTGTGTGATGCGGCGTATCTGGAGTAGAACGAGCTTGATCTTCTTCTTTGACCAAAGTTTCATATGCGGCGCATGGTATAATTCCATGCGGCGCATTCTTCAAAGTCAGGCAATGGTCTTCGAATTCATTTAAGTATGATATTGCGGCGTATCTGTTGAGTGAGATACGGCTCATCTTCTGGGTTTCAGTAGACTTTTTACATCTTGCTCATTTTGCTCCATAATTAGTCCAAAATCGTCAAGTTTCACCTTTTACTTGTTTTTACCTGAGAATCACTAAAGTAAACATTAAAGCACCGATTCTCATACAAAATAAAGCAAAACAAGTTAAATAAATAGGATAAATGATGATAATAAAATGTGCTTATTTGAGTTCATCACATACCTTAACTAGGAATTAAGTTATGAACTTCTCTTGCATTACATCACTTAAACAATCATCAACTCATCATCATAGCTCCATTGTAACACCTGGTACTTTTCCTAAAACCCATTTCTAGCCAAACTTCTATTTTCGTGCCTGAACCACTTTTAAAACTTTAATGCATGTTAAATTGTATTTGAGAAGCGTGAGATATATTAGGAACGAGAATTTATTCCTTAATTTACTCAGCACAACCTAGGAAACTCGAATTTGTTTCATTTGCCAAATTATTTGATTTATTTTGAGTTTGAGAAAAATTCTGAAATTTATGCTTGATTTTATTGGAAAAACTATTTAATCAACCAAGTTCCTTATAATGTTGTCAAAATGAAATTGTTTCCCTTTTCTCTCAAATGAGCTGCTCGTACTTGGCTAGACAAAGAACCCCCCAATTCGATTCACACTTGGGATGATTTGGCTAGCAAGTTCCTAAACCACTTCTGTCCACCTTCAAAAACCTCAAATCTTCGTACTCAAATCTTTCGTTTCCAACAAGCTTTCGATGAATCATTCAGTGAAGCTTGGGATCGTTTCAAAGAGTTACTTGAAAAGTGTCAGAATCACGGGTTTTCTGAATTGCATCAAATCGATACGTTCTATAATGGTTTGAATCCCGTTGATCAAGATTCACTCAATTCTGCTGCTGGTGGTAATTTGTTATCTCGAAACACTCAAGATGCATTCACCATCATTGAAAACAAAGCAAGAGTGCGAACTTCACGAAGCAAAACACAAGTGTCAAGTGCTAGTAACAAGGCTAACGACGAAGTTTTGTCATTAACCAAACAAAATTCTGATGCTATTGCTGCTCTTACAAAACAAATGGGACTTTTTATTCAACACAAAGAACAACCGTCTCAAACCGTCAATGCTATTAACCAAAGTTGCAAAACTTGTGGTGGTCCCCATGCATATTACGAATGTCCGACAACCGGTAACGTCTCTAACGAGCATGTGTATGCCGCTAACATGGGTGGTAACGCTTACCAACCCCAAGGAGATCGAAATCTTCTTAGCTACCATTCAACCAATTACCTTGGACCATCACCTGGTTTTCATAACTTGCTTCCGAACCAAAATGTGCAAAATCGTGGTAATCAAGTCAATCAGAATCAAAGTCGAGTTAATCAAGGTTTTCAAAATCAAAATCAAGGTTTTAACCAAAATCGGAACTTTCAAAGTAATCATGGAAATTTTGGAAATCAAGGTGCTAATTATGGCAACTTTAATCGTGAGAATCATAATTTTCAANCGTGGTAATCAAGTCAATCAGAATCAAAGTCGAGTTAATCAAGGTTTTCAAAATCAAAATCAAGGTTTTAACCAAAATCGGAACTTTCAAAGTAATCATGGAAATTTTGGAAATCAAGGTGCTAATTATGGCAACTTTAATCGTGAGAATCATAATTTTCAAAATCAACGTCAAGGTTTCAACAACAATGCCCGAGGGAAAACTTTTAATCAGAATCAAGGTGTTGTTCAAAATCAATCGAACACATATGAGTTGTTAGCAGAATTACTTCGTCAAAATCAAAACAACCAAGCCATCTTGCAAAGTCAGCAGTCACAACTTAAAAATCAACAGGACACAACAAGTTTGTTATTAAAGGAAATTTTTAACATGAAAAAGTCTTTAAATGATCGACCCTCGGGTTCGGGTACCACTTCTCTACCTAGAAACACGATCGCTAACCCGAGGGGCGATGTCAAGGCGATCACAACACGCAGTGGCGTTTCTTACAAAGGACCAACGGTTCCAACTACCTCTTATTCTCCTCCTTCAAAGGTAGTGGACCGTGCAACCGAGGTGACAACGGATACGAGAATTCCTATTCACCAAGGAAGGACCGAAAATATCCAACCTCCGGTGGTTCAATCGACAAATGAAAATGCAAATGTTTCAAAAGGAAAAGAGAAAATTGTTTTTGAACAAGAGGAACCAGTTAAAACTAATCTTCCTTATCCTTTTCGTCTTAATGAGCAAAAACGTCAAGATAAAAATGACATAATGAAGGAAAAGTTCTTTAAGATGTTTCAAGACATTCGCTTTGATTTGAGTCTTGCTGATGTTGTTGTGTTAATGCCAAAGTTTTCATCAATGCTTAAAAACTTGTTGAATAATAAAGATAAATTATATGTAAGACGGGCCGTGCTTTGATAGATGTGTACGATGAAGAAATTACCTTACGAGATGGTCATGAAGCCGTCACGTTTAACTTAGACCAAACAGCAAGATATTCTTCCACCGATGAACCCATGACTATAAACAAAATCGATGTCATTGATGAAATTTCTGATGAGTATTCTCAAGAGATACTCGGTATTTCAAGTGGCAATCCCACTTCTTCTCTTTCTACCCCCACAGATAATTCTTCATCTTCACCCTCTATTGATGATTCTTATCCTTCTTCTCAACCAATAATTGCCGATTCTTCCCCTTCTTTCACTCCGTTTGAAGGAGGTGATTTCTTTTTGGAAGAATTCGATGCTTTTCTTTCTACCGATACATCTTCATTATCGGATAGTGATGATTCTTACTATGATCCGGAGGGAGACATTCTTATGCTTGAAAAACTTTTGAATGAAGATCCATTTTCACCTCTCCCTCCGAAGAAACTTTATGTTAAAGAAGTCAAAAAAGTCGAGCCATCTAATGAAAAGCCTCCAGAACTCGAGCTTAAGGATTTACCTCCTCATCTTGAATATGCATTCTTGGAAGGAACCGACAAATTTCCAGTCATTATCTCTAAACACCTTCAAGATGAGGAGAAGAACCGTCTCGTTGATATGCTTAAGAAACACAAAGATGCCATCGCTTGGCGTATCTCCGACATCAAGGGCATAGACCCTCGTTTTTGCACCCACAAAATTTTACCCGAAAACGATGCTAAGCCGTCCATCCAACAACAAAGACGGGTTAACCCAAAAATCCATGATGTAATCAACAATGAAGTTATCAAACTCCTCGACGCTGGGATGATTTACCCAATTTCCGATAGCTCATGGATTAGCCCGGTTCATTGTATGCCAAAGAAGGGCGGAATGACTGTCGTGACGAATGATGATGACGAGCTTATTCCTACACGTCTCGTAACTGGTTGGAGAGTTTGCATCGACTATCGAAAGCTCAACGAAGCAACTCGAAAGGACCATTTTCCGCTTCCTTTCATGGATCAAATGATTGAACGACTTGCAGGAAATGAGTTTTATTGTTTTCTTGATGGTTTTTCTGGCTATTTTCAAATTCCCATCGATCCTCCCGATCAAGAGAAAACCACTTTTACTTGTACCTACGGAACGTTTGCCTACCGTCGTATGCCCTTTGGCTTATGCAATGCTCCAGGCACGTTCTAGAGGTGTATGACCGCTATTTTTCAAAACATGATCGGGAAGACAATGGAGGTTTTTATGGATGATTTTTCTGTGTATAGTGATTCATTTTCGTCTTGTCTCTCCCATTTAGAACAAATGCTCCAAAGGTGTGAAGACACTAACCTAGTTCTGAATTGGGAGAAGTGTCACTTTATGGTTAAAGAGGGTATAGTCCTCGGCCATAAAATCTCAAAAGCCGGGATTGAGGTGGACAGAGCCAAAGTCGATGTTATCGTAAAACTACCTCATCCCACGACCGTCAAGGGAATTCGAAGTTTCCTCGGTTATGCTGGCTTTTACAGACGATTTATACAAGACTTTTTCAAAATAGCCCGACCATTGACTCACCTTTTAGAAAAGGATGCCCCGTTCATCTTCACCAATGAATGCATTGAAGCATTTAATACCCTTAAGAAGAAGTTGACGGAGGCCCCTATTTTAGTTGCCCCCGATTGGGATTTGCCCTTTGAATTAATGTGTGATGCAAGTGACTATGCAATCGGGGCAGTCCTGGGGCAACGCAAGGACAAATATTTTCGGCCTATACACTATGCAAGCAAAACAATGAACAATGCCCAATTTCATTATACCACAACTAATAAAGAGATGTTGGCAGTTATTTATGCTTTTGAAAAATTTCGACCATATCTGCTTTTAAAGAAATGCATAGTGTATACGGACCATTCAGCCTTAAAATACTTGATGACCAAGCCTGATGCCAAACCAAAACTTATGCGCTGGGTTCTCCTTTTACAAGAGTTTAAAGTTGAAATTAGAGATAAAAAAGGATCGGAGAACCTAGCTGCTGACCATTTGTCCCGTCTTGAAAATCCTCACCAAGGCGTGCTCGAGAAAAAGGATATTGATGACTCATTTCCTCTCGAGGCCCTTGGGAGCGTGTCACTTGGTGATTCTAGTACCCCATGGTTTGCCGATTTTGCAAACTACCATGCGGGGAATTTTATAAGAAAAGGAATGTTGACCCAGGCCAAAAAGAAATTTTTCAAAGATGTGAAACATTATTTTTGGGAAGACCCTTATTTGTTCAAAATTTGTGCAGACCAAATCATTCGGAGATGTGTCCATGGTAAAGAGGCCGAAGCTATTTTGATGGCATGCCACAATGGCCCCATAGGGGGACATCATGGTGCCAATCTTACTACTAAAAAAGTTTTTGACTCTGGTTTCTTCTGGCCTTCGATCTATCGCGATGCACAGGACCTGGTGAAGTCTTGTGACGTGTGCCAACAACAAGGAAAAATTTCGCAGCGGGATGAGATGCCTCAAAACTCCATCCAAGTTTGTGAAAGCTTTGACGTTTGGGGAATCGATTTCATGGGACCATTTCCATCTTCAAAAGGAAACAAGCACATCCTCGTGGTGGTCGATTATCTTTCTAAATGGGTCGAAGCCAAAGCTCTCCCAACTAACGACGCCCGAGTGGTTGTAAAATTTTTGAAAAGTTTGTTTGCCAGATTCGGTACACCTCGAGCTATTATCAGTGACCGTGGAACTCATTTTTGTAATGACCAATTTTCAAAAGTTATGTCAAAATATGGTGTTACCCATCGATTAAGTACCGCTTATCATCCTCAAACTAGTGGTCGAGTCGAGGTGTCGAATCGTGGTCTAAAAAGAATTTTGGAAAGGACAGTGGGTGAGAATCGTTCTTCTTGGTCGGACAAGTTAGATGATGCACTCTGGGCCTTCCGCACAGCTTATAAAACACCAATTGGTTGTACCCCTTACAAGCTCGTGTACGGAAAGGCATGTCATCTTCTGATCGAGCTAGAGCATCGAGCCTACTGGGCCCTTAAACATGTGAATTATGATTTAAAAACCGCGTGTGATCACCAAAAAATCCAGTTGAATGAATTGAATGAACTCCGTGACCAGGCCTATGAAAATTCTTTAATTTATAAGGAGAAAACCAAACGGATTCATGATTCAAAAATCAAAAATCGTGTTTTTAGTGTCGGTGATCAAGTTTTGCTTTTTAACTCAAGGTTGAAAATATTTTCTGGAAAGCTTAAGTCCCGTTGTTNGAGCTAGAGCATCGAGCCTACTGGGCCCTTAAACATGTGAATTATGATTTAAAAACCGCGTGTGATCACCAAAAAATCCAGTTGAATGAATTGAATGAACTCCGTGACCAGGCCTATGAAAATTCTTTAATTTATAAGGAGAAAACCAAACGGATTCATGATTCAAAAATCAAAAATCGTGTTTTTAGTGTCGGTGATCAAGTTTTGCTTTTTAACTCAAGGTTGAAAATATTTTCTGGAAAGCTTAAGTCCCGTTGTTCTGGACCGTTTACCGTTGCCCAAGTTTTTCCTTACGGTACTGTTGAACTTTTTAATAAAAATGGGGAACATTTTAAGGTAAACGGTCATCGTTTAAAACACTACTTTGGAGGGGATCTACCATTGGTTATCCCGGATCTCCAGACTTTTCCCAAGGACAACTAATTCGGGATCGAGTCAAGCTAAGTGACTCGGTGACCAAAAACAAAGCGCTTCGTGGGAGGCACCCCATGCGTATCCATCTATGCTTTTTAGTTTCTAATAAGTAACACGAGGAGGGCGACCTCTTCCAATCTCGTGTTTGCTTGGTCGTTTGTGTTTATGCAGATTTCCCCAATTCATGATGACTCTCGTGCTCGTGGATCGTCTCATCTCCACTCGAGTCCCATGTATTGATGCTTGAATGGAAATCGTATATCCAAAATCTTATCGACTAATGGTATCTTTGGCATACTTAATAAACGGCCTTAGATTTATTGTTAGGATTACCCTTACCTTGAAAACATTGAGGACAATGTTTATCTTTAGTCTGGGGGGGTGAATCTTCGATTTGATTGACCTAGCACTTTCACCATTGTCGTTTACTTACGCAACCCCGTTTTTCCTCAAAAATCCAAAAAAATTGAAAAATTTTGAAAAATTCCAAAGAAAAAATGAGAAAAAAATTAAAAATTATGCAAAAATAGAATAAAAGTTTTGACACCGCGTTTGACTTTCCTACTAGGTAAGAGTGAGAATAAAAATTTTGACTTGATCCGGGCGTGTTGAGCCCTAGCTTGCCTCCCTTAACCAATATAATCTTTAAAAAAAAATGATTATGGCTAAGTATCCGCGGATCTCATTATTTGAGATTTTCAAAATGCGGAGAATGAGATATGATAGTGTTTATTTAGAAGTTAGTTACCATACGTGGAGTAGTGGTTCTCTTTAAAGCTCATCGAAGGTACTTGTGGCCTTTCGTTCCCATCAACTTGTTTCACCCCATATCTTGTATGCTAATTAAAGATGTTAGGTTTAGCCGATGAGTAGTTCTCTATCTTCTTGAGAGAATCTTTGCTTGAGAAATTGGGTACACATCATGGATACACGCTAGTTGAAGTTGTATTGTATATCGTTGAATAAGCGTAGTACGCATGTGGTTTCGGAGCTACCCTAAAGCCCGTTGTTATGTATGAGCTAAGGTGCTTTAAGACTTCGGATTGAGATCGGGCCTTGGATCCAAGATTCCAACCCTAGCAGTTGGCGGTAGGTCTTGGATTGAAACCGTGAAGGTTCGGAGTTGAGAAGTTACTAAGGCAAGTAAAAAAAAATCCAAGAATAAGGATGTATGTTGGAGATTTATGGATTATGAGTTTAAGTGTTAAGACTAAAGTTGGTCGCGCGTGAGGTGCATGTTACGATCCTAGATCGGACGCATGAGGTGCACGTGAAATGTACTCGCCAACTTATGTCTAATTTTGATGTATTCCAAAGTCTTTGTATGTATCCAATATTTTTGATGTGGACCACATTTCTCTTGCAGACCTTCTTAAGGGAAGATCGATAACTACTTAGCGTATGAATTTGGTATCTTTATCGGACTAAATCATATTGAAACGAGAAAATATAAAGCAATTCATTTCTCAAATCAATTAAAAAATTCTAAATGCACTAAGATTTAGGAGCGGGAGGTGACCACACACAAGTAACTTCCATGAGTGGTATTGGTATCTAACGTCTAAGTAGGCGGTGATCTCGTTTTTGCAATTAGTTTGGGACTTGTGAAAAATCAGGGACGATGAATTTTATCCAATCGGTCACTTTTCTATGAATCGTGTTCTCGCTCTATGACCCTTAATCGTTATTGAAAGATAATGAAAGTCAAGCACACCGTCATAAGCTAAAGAAGTATAATATATGATGTACATAGTAAAAAAAATGGAAAACCGGGGCGTTTTAGGGAATAAATGATTTCGTATCTCTTTTGAACGTTTTGCTACTTTTCAAAGTTAGTAAAGAGAGGTGTGAAATTATTTATCTTTAAGGCGTGATGTGATTACATTGCGTGAGGACACGCAATACCTTAGTCTGGGGGATTTTGGTATGTGCTTATTCACATACCTTTTATTCACCATTAGTAGACTATTATAGGCCAAAAAACTAACGTTAAAAGCCAAAGATATCGTGTTTTTGTGTTTATGACTGTGCAGGTGAGGATATTGCAAAAACATCGTGAAAAGCAACCTAAAAAGCCTAAAACGAGCACGAGATGTGGAAAAGAGTTCTAAAGTCAAGCAAAAGATGAAATATACTTAAGAAAAGCCCGTGAAGACAAAATATTTCTCAAAGGCTCAAGAAAATAAAAGAGACGCTTAATCAAAGTTCAAAGATGATTATGAAGTTAAACTTTCCAAATCCGAGCAAGTGATCACTTTTAAGCTTTTGAAGACCTTTTGGAAAGCTCGTCAACACATCACCTCAAGTTACAAGGACTTAAGTTACATTTTTAGAAAGTTTAGTAGCTTTGTATCTTAAGTTTACGCTTATTATTCATGAAATGTAAAAGACTAGGGGGCTAAGTGCACAAGATGTAACAAGGAAGCCTCCCTTGCTCCCTTAAATACCACCCCCTAGCTCATTAGAATAGTAGTCTTGTTTTGAGATGTTCTCCGATTCCGACTATGATTACGATTCTTTATCTTGTGGAGACATCGATTATATCGACGACTTGCCTTCTGAGCTCGTCAGCTTAGAAGAGGAAAATAATGACGAGATTAAAGACGAAGTTCTTCGTGAAAAACTTTCGAAAGTATATCTTCTCATTTCTAAGATCGAATCTTTAAGTGGCAATCCCACTTCTCATCCCGATCTTTCTCTCCCGGCTTATGAAGCTTTTTGCTTTGATATCGATCATACGGAGGAGACGATTCGTGGCAGTACCACTTCTCTTGCTATTTCCTCTCCTCCCGAATATGAGTCGTTTCACTTTGATCTCAATCCCAAGGAGTTCTCCGGTGAACTCTCTCATATTGCATCTCATCCGGAGTATGATCGTTTCTACTTCGATCTTGAGAAAGATTTTAGTCTGGGGGGAGACGTACTTATTGACGAAATTATCCCATCCCTCCCGCCCAAAGTTTTTGAAAATATACAAATGAGCTTTAACGATGAAATTCAAAACATGAAAATTGGAAAATTTGCTTTTGAAAATGAAGAATTAATCCTAATTGTGATAAAAATCTTTCTTCCATTCTTCACATTTACTGCTACTTCTCCCATCCGTCACTTCATCGGGAGTGAGGATGTTGTTTTTGATCCCGGCATCGTCGCTTTTCATGCCGTATGTTTCACTTGCTCCCCCAAGGACAAATAAATTCGGGGCGAGTCTAAGCTATGCGACTCGATAATAAACAAGCGCTTCTCGGGAGGCAACCCGTGTTATCTATCTATCTTTTATTTTTATTTTATTTTTAATAAGTGTGTTGTGATAATTAAGTGTGGGGAAGTGTTTCTCTTTCTCGTGTTCCGTGTTTTGTGCTTGTGTTTTATGTCTAGGTTACCCGAAAATGAAGACTCTCGTGCTCGTCATGCTGATCTTCCTTCACTCGAGTCTCATTTTTCGATACTTCTCATATCCTTATCGTTTCGACTAACGTTTATCTATTTGGCATACTTAATAAACGGCCTTAGATACTCGTAGGTTACCCTTACCTTCGAAACATTGAGGACAATGTTTCACTTTAGTCTGGGGGGGTGAATCTTTCGATTCGATTTTTACCTTGCATTTTTACCGTTACTCACGCAACCCCGATTTTCCGAAAAATTTGAAAAATTTTAAACGAAAAAACACAAAAAAATGAGAAAAATTTTCAAAAATACAAAAATAGAATAAGTTTTGACACCATGTTGACTTTCCTAATGGTAAGAGTAGGGATAAAAATTCTGACTTGACCGGGCGTGTTGAGCCCTAGCTTGTTTCCCCTAGCTAAGTTTTCGCAAATTAAAAAATCCGCGAAGAACAAAAAATGATAGAGTTCGATTATAAGTAAGATGGTAAAACACACTTCATCGAGGGTACTTGTGACTTTTTACTCCCATAAGCTTGTTTCACCCTTAAATAGTAATTTAGGTTTAATTAATGGTGCAAGATTTTGGCGAAACTTAGTTTCGAAGTCCTTGCCAAAAGGGTCTTTGCTCATGAGGGTTGGGTACACATGGAGGTACTGCCAGCGTTACGGTGTAATAGACTATTCCATCTTGCCGGCTCGCAACCGATGTTGGGATTGTTATAAAAGCCGTAGGACTTGGGGTTTGGCAAAAATAAAAATACGTATGTTTTGCTTAATAGTAAAAAAACAATGCCAAAAAGGTTTTCTGCATCTTGCCGGTTCGCAGCCGATGTTGTAGACTTCCAATAAAAGGCGGAGGAAAAATAACCAAGGTCATAATAGACTATCACATCTTGCCGGTTCGCAGCCGATGTTGTGATTGTTATAAAGGGCTGAGGTAAATACGTTTTGTGCTCATTATGAAAAAAATGCCAAGCCTTGACTCCGGGGAGGTCCTAATAAAAGCTTCTGTCTCTGGACTCGTAGTTGAGTTGTTTCGGTCGCCAATAAAAGGGACACTCCTCAAAATCGTGTTAAATCAGAGACCTTGATGTGGACCTCATTCTTGTGGGCAGTGGTTCTCGAGGGAAGAATTAGAAACTACTTAGCGTCCAAATTTCAAGCCTTTATCGGACTAATAAATATAAAAACGAGGAAATTTAATTTCCCACCAAAAATAAAATAATTAGAGGAAAATAGGAATATGGGAGTAAGAAGTCTTCACAAGTAACTTCCATGGATAATTTTAGCATCGATGCTTATGAAAGAACAATGATTTCGTTTTACGCTTAGTCTGGGGGGACTTGTGAAAAATCAAGGACGACGAATTTTAACCGTTAGGTCGCTTCTCTATGAGTCGTGTTTCTACTCGATGATCCTCATAATTACCCTTAGGATAATGAAAGTCATCATACCGTCACCCGAATAAGGTTAGGTTGTAAATATATAGATAACTAATAATAAGGAGGATAACTGGGGCATTTTTGGAATTTAAGATTTAGTAGTCTCTTTTGAACATTTTGCTACTTTCAAAATTAGTAGAAAGAGATGAGGAATTTTGGTTTCAAAGATGTGAGCTCATAACATTGCGTGAGGACACGGCAATATCTTAGTCTGGGGGANGAGTATCATTCTTGTTGCGAGTATGGCAACTTAATTTAGCGAGTTTGTCTTGGCTAAAGATCCTTGCGAGTATCAAATCTTCATTTAGCGAGTTTCAGTCAATTTTATGCGAGTATGGTCGTAACCAATTGCGAGCATGGGTTTTTCTAAAGACCTTGCAAGTATGGTTTAAGTTTTTATGCGAGTATCACTTTCAAGTTTTAGCTTTGCGAGTTTGGTTTACTAATAGTATAGCGAGTATCAATGTATTAGTGTAGCGAGTATGGAGTCTTAGTGTGTGAGTTTAATCTTGGGTCTACGTTTCTAGTTTCTTAAGTGTCGAGTCTTATTTGTTTTATAAGCCGGGTTGGCTTTTATTCACCTCATCGTTAATCGAGTGAGACTTATTTCTATTTACTTCTAAACGTTACTCCGTCGAATTTTCTTTAAACCTTTTAGTTTTATTTCAACTTAGTTAATATCTTTTCTTTTTAGCTTAAGTTTAATTACATTAAATCTTTAAAACAATACTTTAGTTTAACTTTTCTTTTCGTTAATTAAAATCAAAAACTCAAAAACATTTTCTTTATTTCTTTCTTATTTCATTTCTTTTACATACCACTTAGATTTATGTTTTCTTTTATCGTTCAACTTATGTCTTTTAAACTCGTTCTTTATTTCATTTAAGTCTTTAACAAACTTTCGTAGTATAACTAAAACCAAATCACATCTTTTAAACCAATTCATCTCACATAACTCACGACTCGAGTGACAAGATCAATTTCAACCCTCGTTGGGACAATGGTATGTGTGAAAACACATACCTTTTTCTTGACCAATTTAAGACCAAAAAGACCAAAAACCCGACCATAAATGCCAAATATCTATGTTTTTGTGTTTTTATACATGTAGGTAAGATAATATGAGAAAAAGACGAAAACGAGACAAAACCGACATAAACGGGCACAAGAATGGGAAAGGTTATTTAAAGCCGAGGCCGGGGATGAATTTCTCAAAGTCAAATCAAGCTATGGTCAAAAAGTCAAAGTCGACCCTTGAAGATTATCTACTTGTCAAAAATGGTCCTTGAAGCAACCTTGCCAGATTTACACTTTTGGTCCCTTAACCTAAAATCAAATCCAAACCTAATCCTAAAAATAACTTATACTAATAAACTAAACCCACTACAAAACCTTAAACCCATTTCACCCCTTACAAAACATATAACCCAACCTTTTTATAATCCTACCCATCCTAAACATTTGGCCCAAGATAACACTAAACACCACAAGCCCAACAATAAAACCCACACTTTTCTTAGAAACCGGCCCACACCCAAAATTATTAAAACCCGTAATAACCCCTTTCCCTCCCTTTTACCCCCCACAGTTACTGTGCATCTTCTCCACCCTTTTCACCCCCATTAAACCTCTTACAAGCTATAATAACCTCGTGTCATCTAGAAGCTTCTGCCAAGCTGTCAGGGACTTATCACCTCATTGCAAACGTGGCAAATTAAGAGCTCGTGATTGGTTGGAACCTACTGGAGGATGATAAAATGGATTAGGATGCTTGGATGGAAGAATGTTCTAGTGGGATGTGATTGTATGGTTCAAATTCATTTCTGGCAGCTTCCATTGATGAAACCCACCGCCTCTCACAGGCTATAAAAAGGGCCCCCTGGCTCATGGTGTAGCGTGTAGTCTAGGAGTAGGTAGCTTAGTGTAGTATAGGCAAGATTAAGGTCGTTTATCTCTGTTTAAATTTGATGTATTAAACTTTCTTGTAATCCCTTTGATCAGTCTTAATGAAATTTAGTTTTTAACATTCTTAAGCAATTATTCATTTAAGCTTTTCAAGTTAAAAGTCCTTTACTTTTTACTTAATTAAGTTGGTTCCTTCAAATTTGTTATAAGCTACTTCAAGTTTAATTTCTGCTTTTGTCTCATTTTGAAAAAAAAAAAAAAAAAAAAAAAAAAAAAAAAAAAAAAAAATTGTTAAGGTTACATAAGCTTGTATAAGCTGCTATATCCCTTGTCCTAAGGCATTATAAGTTTGTCTATGCTTATTATGAGCTTATACTAGCTGCCATTTGCCTTTGTCTAAAAATCAGTCACTACTAAGGTATGTCCTCTTTTCGTTTGCATTTTTATAAGTCATTAGTTAAGTACCATGTGTTTCCTCTGTGTATTTAGCTTATTTGTAGTTCAGTGTGTGCTCGTTTAGTGTTTATATAAGCTCTAGCATAGATTATAGTTCCCACTGCCATAATTTAGCTCACCCTGCATTTATGTGTTCTTGTAGTTCTTAGTGTGTAATTTTGGTTCTCTTAGCTTCCATTTAGTTCATATAAACTGCTTCATTCTTAAACGTTGTAGGTTATAGCTTAAAATAGTAAAGTTGTAGTATAACTTGTTCATTAAGGGGTGTTTGGATCAGCTAGGTTAGTTGTGTTACTGTCGTTTTACTTCTGTTTTTTCTGCACCATTAGCTCACAGTAGGTATGTTTAGGTTAGTCATATCATAAAATAGGTGGGTTTAAGGCAAAAAGTCAAAAATTACTCAAATCTCTAGTTTCTATGTACTGTTGCTGCCATAAGCTTGCAAATTAATAGAAATAGCTTGCATCTAGGCTAAACAAGTCATAAAACATCTTAATATTACAGTTAGAACAAGCATTGATCAATAGAATTTAGATTAAGTCAAAGTAGGAGTGCACTAAAAAAAGTCAAACCTAGTTGAAATCTGTCCTAAGAGCTGCTGATCTAGGGTCATTTTAGGCGGTCAATTGAGCTTAGAAATTAGGGGTTTTGGTTTTTAGTGTAGTATCCTAGGTCACCTTGCTTTTGCCCCCCTTTCTTCCCACCAATTGGCTTATTAGAGTGCTTATTTATAAGCTCAAAGTAGGGGTGTTAAGCACTTTTCTTGGAAACGGCTCATTGATTTTCAGGCTGACGGCCTAGGCTTATTTGAGGTTTTTGAGTTTAGTTAGGTTCGTTTAGGTCTATTACACTATACCTGAGCTTTTGGTGCATACTAGTGCTTATTTGCTTATAAAATAAGGCCTTATTCAAACTGCTTATTTGCCCAAAAGTGCATATTAGGGTTTAGAATTTAGTAATTTTATTTTTCCTAGGTTTTTAATTATATTTAAGAATTATCTGAAAAATTTCATAATTTTCCAAGTTCATTTAGTATTTATAATAATTAAAAATAGTTTTAAAGTACTTTTAAATCCTTTTTAATTAATATAAATTAATAAAAAATCCAAAAAAATATTTTTCAGTTTTAAAATTAGTTTTATAATATTTTAGATTTTTCAAAATTAATTTTTCATTTTTTTAATTATTTGCATTTTTAATATATTTTAATATTTAAAAATAGTTTTTAATTAATAATAATTAAATAAAAAGCCAAAATAATAATTTTCTTTTTCCTAAAATTTTCTTTTGTCATTTAGAACGTAGAAAAATCATTTTCATCCCCGTAGGAGTAGTAATACTTTAAATTCACTTTTTATTTTGCGCGTTTACGTTTATTTTACGTTTTAATTACGTTTTTAGGTTACGTGCTTTCTTATTTTTGCATTTTTATTTCTCGTAGTGTAATTGTAGCTTAGGGTTCCCCATAAACCCCCTTCACATTCATTTCACAAAACTCGATCCCGATCCAATCAACTCAAATTAACGCCTCGTTGGGAGAAACGACCCGAGGAACGTACTTGCCCATACTACTTCGGTAACGATCACGTCTATTATATTAAATATATAGTATATAGCACGTATCATACAACGATCCGTGGTTCAAGTTTACCCTTGCTAGTTTGCTACGATCAATACCCCACTTGTAGAACGGTCATGGCGATGTGATGGGTGTTAGTTCGTGCTATGGTCGACGCGGGATGGGTCTATGAACTTGGCAGTCGCTACACTTCCGTACCATATCCCGCGCATCACGGTGCATAGTGGGCCAGTAGTATCCTGATCGTAAGGCTCGTGCCACAACAGACCGTGGTCCAGAGTGCATGCTGCATGAACCAACGTGGATCTCTCGGAGTACATAATCTTCCTGAAGAGGTCCAACGCACCTAAGCCATGGTTGCAAGAATGAGCGCCTGTATAAGACGCCATCTCTAAGCTCGAATCGTTGCGCTGTGCGTCGTATCCGTCGAGCCTCCTTCTGTTCTTGGGGGAGTATGCCTTTACTTATTAATTCGATGATAGGGCTCATCCATGTAGGACTTTGTTCCTCTATCACCGTAGATACTTCCATCTCTGAGATGGATTTGTCTTTGAGAATCTCCACCAATACCTGTTTTGACAGGTGTGCGAAACTTGTAGAAGCAATCTTGCTCAGCGCATCTGCCTTTTTGTTTTCCCCTCTTGGGATTTGTTTGATTGTAAACCTGTCAAATCCTTGGATTAATGACTTTGTTTTTTCGAGGTATTGGATCATGTTATCTTCTTTAGCTACATATTCGCCTGACACATGATTGGCTACTAATCGAGAATCCACATTTGCCTCTAGGTTGCGTACGCCCATTCGTGTTGCAATGCGCAGTCCAGCGATTAGGGCTTCGTATTCTGCCTCGTTGTTCGTGGCTGTGAATTCAAAACGCAGTGCGTAAGTGAATTCCATTCCTTCTGGGTTAGTGAGTATAAGGCCTGCGCCTGAGCCGTCTACACATGAGGATCCATCTGTGAATAGAATCCATGGTTCTTGCAGTTCCGTCTTGGGGTGTGAAGGTACATCATCAGTGTCTGGCTTTTCGATGATGAAGTCTGCTAGTATCTGTCTCTTAATCGCAGTGTGTGGTCTATAAGAGATGTTATGCTCGCTCAATAATACACCCCATTTTTGTAGCTGTCCCGATGCGTCAGGTTTAGAGATAACTTGCTTTATTGGTTGGTCCGTAATTACAGCTATTGGGTGCGCTTGGATGTATCTGCGCAATCTCTTANTTCCGTCTTGGGGTGTGAAGGTACATCATCAGTGTCTGGCTTTTCGATGATGAAGTCTGCTAGTATCTGTCCCTTAATCGCAGTGCGTGGTCTATAAGAGATGTTAAGCTCGCTCAATAATACACCCCATTTTTGTAGCTGTCCCGATGCGTCAGGTTTAGAGATAACTTGCTTTATTGGTTGGTCCGTAATTACAGCTATTGGGTGCGCTTGGATGTATCTGCGCAATCTCTTAGCTGCGAAGACTAGAGCTAGGACCAGTTTTTCCATGGCAGTATAGTTAGTCTCTGTCTTTTTTAGTGCTTTTCTTACAAAGTATATTGGTGTTTGAACGGAGTTCCTATCTGTCAATAGCACCGCGCTGACTGCTCCGTGAGTTGCGGATAAGTACATGATTAATTCTTCCGCTGGCCGGGGTGCGACAAGCTTGGGAAGTGCTGCTAGATGTTGCTTGAGCTGTTGGAAAGATTCTTCTGCTTCCGTAGTCCACCGAAAGTCTCCCTTTTTTGTGCACTTCGTGAGTGTCTTGAAGAGGGGGAGTGATTTATCTGCTGACTTGGACAAGAATCGATTTAGTCAAGCTAATTTGCCGTTTAATGACTGGACTTCTTTTAGCGTGTGTGGTGAGGGGAGTTCAATGACAGCTTTTGTCTTTTCTGGGCAGGGCTTAATGCCATCAGGTTCTATCAAATACCCAAGAAACGTACCCTCGGTGGCGCCAAAGGTACACTTCTAGGGATTTAACTTCATGTTGATCCTTCCCAGTGTTGTGAATGTTTCCTCAATGTCGTGCACCAATTCTTCCTCAGTGTGACTCTTGATAACCAGGTCATCGACATAAACTNGATAAGTACATGATTAATTCTTCCGCTGGCCGGGGTGCGACAAGCTTGGGAAGTGCTGCTAGATGTTGCTTGAGCTGTTGGAAAGATTCTTCTGCTTCCGCAGTCCACCGAAAGTCTCCCTTTTTTGTGCACTTCGTGAGTGTCTTGAAGAGGGGGAGTGATTTATCTGCTGACTTGGACAAGAATCGATTTAGTCCAGCTAATTTGCCGTTTAATGACTGGACTTCTTTTAGCGTGTGTGGTGAGGGGAGTTCAATGACAGCTTTTGTCTTTTCTGGGCAGGGCTTAATGCCATCAGGTTCTATCAAATACCCAAGAAACGTACCCTCGGTGGCGCCAAAGGTACACTTCTAGGGATTTAACTTCATGTTGATCCTTCCCAGTGTTGTGAATGTTTCCTCAATGTCGTGCACCAATTCTTCCTCAGTGTGACTCTTGATAACCAGGTCATCGACATAAACTTCCAGGTTGCGACCTACTTGTTTTACAAACGCAGTGTCTACCAATCGCTGGTATGTTGCTCCCGCATTCTTTAGACCAAAAGGCATTTTTGTATAGCAATAGACCCCTTGACTTGTATGGAAGGCTGTTTTCTCTTCATCTTCCTCAGCCATCTGAATTTGATGTTACCCTTTGTATGCGTCTCAGAAACACTTAAAGGGGTATCCGCACAGAGATTCTACCTTCCAGTCTATCTCTGGTAGCGGGTAACAGTCCTGTGGACATGCTTTATTAAGATCAGTAAAGTCCACGCACATTCTCCAACTGCCATCGCTCTTCTTTACCATTACTGGATTGGAAAGCCAGTCATGGTAGTAGACTTCCCGCATGATGCCTGCTTCTACGAGTTTATGTACTTCTTCTAGGATGGCTTTGGCGTGATCTGGTGCTTGGCCACGCTTCTTCTTTCGTATTGGAGGATATCCTTGTCGGATTTTTAGCTTATGCTCTGTGATAGATCGTGGTACCCCAGTCATGTGTTTAGATTCCCACGTAAAGATATATAGGTTTTTCTGCAAGAGTGCGCACACAGCTGCCCTGCCTTTGTCAGACAGTGAACCTCCAATCGATACCTCTTGATCTGGGTAGTCGGGATGAATTGCAACCTTGGTGTTTGGTACCTTAGTCGCGCACTGTTATTCCCTGTTTCACTTGTCACCGTGTTGTAGTCTTTGGGTGATGTAGCAGTATTGTAGATGGTCACAATGCCTCCATCTGCTGGGAATTTGAGCATCCCATGTGCTGTGGATGGTACAGCGCACATAGATGATATTCCAGGTCTTCCAATGATGCCATTGTACGGTGAAGGAGACTTGATTACCATAAAGTTCATCCAGGTCGCTATAGAGTGTTGTTCATCACCAACGACTACAAGTAAGCGCAATTGCCCCATAGGCCATATCTTCTCTTCTGTGAAGCCAGTCAGCGACGTCATGGTCGGAATTAACTGACTTTGTATCTCAGGTCGCAGCCTCTTGAAACAATGTTCATACAAAATGTCTGCGGATGCTCCTCCATCAATATACATGCGGCGGATATCGTGTCCTCCTGTATGTATCTCAATGGTTAGCGGCTCTACTACTGCGTTGTCCGCAGCTAGAGTGGGGAAGGAGATTTCATTCCCAAAAGAGAATTTTTGGCTGATTTTTTGCTTCGTCTTTCGCTGCCATGACTGTATCATGTAAATAATGTCGGCCTTATCTTTGGGTATCTCTTTCTTACCTCCATTCTTTTGTTTATCCTTTCCTTATTTAATATTTTTAACGAGGTGATCCATTCTACCCTCTTTTACTAACTTGTCGATTAGTTGTCGTAGTTGGACACACTCGTTGGTGGTATGGCCCTTTTGTCCATAATATTCGCAGTATCCATTCCCTGCACGTCGATCCTCTGGCGTGCGCATTGGTGGAGGTTTCGGGAAATTTGCGCCTTCTGTTACAAATATCTCCCTCGGATTCTTCGTGAGGGGAGTGTATTTGTCATTATCTCGTCCGTTTCCCTGACTGCGATAATTCTTGCTGCGATTGCTACTCTGGTCATTGGATTGTCTCCTAGGCTGTTCTTGTGGCCTATAATTTGAGTAGCCTTTTTTGCTATCCGCAGCAGCTGCTTCTCCTTGGATAAAAGATCTTGTGCGCTTCATTAGTTCATCAAAGGTTTGGGGAACCTTATCATTTAATTTCCTAATGAGCTCTGGGTTATTAATCCCATTCATGAACCCTGAGATTTTTAGTACTTCAGGACACGCCTTGACGTGTATACATTCATCCTTAAAGCGCTCCACGTAAGCACTCATTGATTCCCCTTGGCGCTGTTTTACTCTGGCCAGTTCAACAGGGTTCTTGGCGCACTTCTTTCTCTGAGTGAAATTCAAGCGGAATGATTTTCGCAACTCTTCAAACCCGTTTATGCTTCTTTGTGGAAGCTTGCTAAACCAAGTTCGCGCATTCCCTACTAATGTGGAGTTAAACATATGGCACCACACAGGTTGTGGCCAAATTTCTATAGTAGCAGCGGATTCGAAAATTTTTAGGTGGTCATCAGGATCACCCGTTCCATCATATGTTTTAACATTGGTGGGCATGCGCCTTTTCTTGTGATTCGAATAATCGCTGATGCGCCGTGTGAATGCATCAACCTTTTGGCGACGCCAAGGAAGAGATATATCTTCGTCTTCTTCCTCATGATGTCTTCCTCTGGACTTCCAGTATCCTGTCTCTTTGTCCTCGTTGTCCGAGGAGTTACTTGAGGAAGAATCGTCCCTTTTGTGGCGCTTGCGCCATTTTTCCTCAGAGTCCGAGCTTGAGGGGCTTTCACTTGGGGAAATTCGTCTCCCCAGTATATCGTGAATTCTTCTGCTTCCAGACCTTGAAGAGCTCTCGCTCGGTGAGTGTTGCCGTCCAAGTCTATCTTGGATCCTGCGATTACCAAGTCTAGCGTGGACATTGGTACGCCTCTCATTGTCTTCGTATTCCTCCGAGTATTGTGAATCGGATGATGTACCAAGTCTAGCGTGGACATTGGTACGCCTCTCATTGTCTTCGTATTCCTCCGAGTATTGTGAATCGGATGCTGTACCAAGTCTAGCGTGGACATTGGTACGCCTCTCATTGTTTTCGCGCTCCTGGTAGCGCGGTGGGGATGTTTCGTTAAAGTTAAGCCGGGCTTGTAGGCTCTTACTTGACCTTCTTCTTGCCTCCTCTTGCATGAGGTTAGTTAAGGTTTCGTAATTTTGAGATACAAAATTACTTAGCGTTAACTCAGGCGTGTCCTCCTCCAGCGCGACGATATCTGCTTCTGTATTAGGTCCCCTATCCCGGTTAGGCATGCCTGGCGGCACAGTGTTGTCCACAATGGGTGCCGTTTGATGGGGAATATTGAAGAGAGTGCGCTGAAGTTCTTCAGTGCTTGGAACCACCGTGGTGGTCTGGGAGTCCCTGTGGGCAATTCTACCGTTGGGAGAATTAGGGTTGGGCCCGATTCTTGGAGACCAGGCGCGTTGGTTGTTTCAGAGGCCTGCCTAGAGTTCGAATCTTGATGGTTCCTCCTCTGGGAGTCACCACGTGTTTTTTCCAACTGCAGAGTCTGCTGGCTTGAGTTTTTATGTTTAGTCATTCTAGTTCTTAGTGTAGGGTCCTACGGATGGCGCCACTTGTTGATACAAAAGTTGGGCGTTCCTTATTTGGGTTCCTGTCCTCGTACCAATCAGATCTTAATGCTTGAGACATGCGCACTAAGAAAGCAAACAAACACCGTTAGGCTTATCGTGGGATTGTTTCCCACGATTATCCTCCGGCGTGAGAGTAAGTAATCGGTTTTAGGGTTATATTGAAGAGTTAGGGTTGTAAATCGTACCTTTGACGAGAGTTATGATATTCTTTATATAGGCACGGAATCCTTATTGGATACGTGCTCCTTACTCTTCGGTATATCCGGTTGTGTTTGATATATATCCCTTAAATAAGAGATATCCATATTAAGACCATAAATAACTTTTGGTTTGGGCTTTCGTGAGCCCAAACCGTTAGTATGGTAGCCCAATCATTGTTATGATAGCCCACTCGTGGTGGGCTTGGGCATTAGTAATGTTCATTAACCGGGTTCATGACCCGAATATGGACTATACGTCATCAGTAGATGGTTTTGGCATCTGTACTTCTTTTGGGAGTGTCTTAGGTTAAGGTGTGGGGGTTGGTATTGGTTGTTGTTGAACAGCAGCAGCTTGTTGAGATGGTGGTTGTTGTGATTGAGGTGGTGGTTGCTGTTGTTGAGATTGTTGTTCTGATTGTGCTGCTGATGCCTTTTCACTTAGCATCACCATAGCCTCAGCAGCAGCTTTGTCACTAGATCCAGCAGCAGATCCCTGTGCATCAGCAGAAATGACTTTCTCACTAGCAGCAAAATCAGCAACAGTCTCTTGAGCAGCAGTCTCTTGAGCAACAGAGTTCTGAGCAGCAGCTTCAACAGCAGATTATCCTAAGGTCTTTAAAGCCCCGCTCATCATCTCAGTAGCTTTCACAAGTTGTTCAGGCTCCAAGGTTTTGAGTTGTTCTACCACCTGCTCTTGAGTTTCAACAATCTTTTCCATCACTGCCTTATGCCTTTCTTTATCAGCAACCACAAACCTATCAGCAGTATCACCATCACCACTGTCAAATTCCATATCCTCCCCTGTACCCATACCAGCATCCAAACCATCATTAGCATTTTCTTCCAAAATTTTATCCTCCCCTGAATTCATCATATCATTCCTCCCCTGTTTGGAAGCATCCTCTTCCAATTCAGTAGGTTGAGCAGAGGAATCAACAATCTTGGAAGGTCCCACTTTCTTAAATCTTTTGAAGGTTGAAGATCTTGATTTCTTTACATTGAGGAGCACTTTCATCTGCTTCTGCAACTTTGTAATCTCCTTGGCTTGGACAGATGAGAGACTTTGAAGATCAAGAACTTGGGTCTCCAAAGTTTTGCATTTTGTTTCCAAAGTGGTACATGCAGCCATCAATTCCTTGATAATTTTCATACTAGCCTCATCACTTCGACCTGTGTTACCTGGTCCGAGAGGTGAATCATTGACATTGTCATTTTGTACATTGTCATCCATCAATTCATTAGTTGCAGATCTGTCCTCATCACTTCGAGATGTATTACCTTCCCTGAGAGGTGAATCTTGGGACTTAAACTCAGTATCAAACCGAGTTCGATCATCTGAGCCCCCTGTATTTGCCATGTGGCTAGGGTTGCCATCACTAGATTCAGATTCTGTAGAATCATCCTCACTAGATGTTGCCTTGGTTTGGGTCTTACTTATGTTATCACTGCCCTGCTCTGCTTCTAAGCTAGTAGCAGTAGTGGTAGCCCTTACCAACATGTCTCCTTCAGCACCTGAGACAGCCTCATCTGCATCATTCATCCTAACACTGGCCTGAGGTTGCTCAGTGTTCTTTGAGGTTTTCTTACGTTTGTAGGTCTTTTTTTTGGGTTGAGAGGATGAGCCTTCAAAAGTGGGTGTGTGTTGAGAATCAGTGGGAGTTCCTGACCCTTCACCCTGATTATTTTGCACAAGTTGCACCATATATGGTAAAAGTGGTGTAAATGTGCCTGAAAAACCTTTTCCATTTTTGATCAAGAAAGAAAACATTTTAGGAACCAATTTTGGTGACTCATAAATGGCCCTGTGTGTTCTTACTTTTGAAATTTTGTTTTCCACAAAGAGTTGAACAAATCTTGGATAAAGCAAATATGATCGTTTCTCTTTGATACTTTTTACCATTCCTTCCAAAATCATGTTTAAAAAATTAAATGGGTCTCCTTTGCTCAGGCATATCATAGCAGATGCTATGGCAGCACTAAACTCATTCTACCCAGATGTTTTAGGACTTAAAGAATGCAAAAGATTATGGACCAAAAACTTATAATGAGAACAGAGAAGCCCTTTTTGAAATTTTAAACCATCATTTTGCCTCTCATATCCTAAAGCAAGCTATCATGGGCTTCCTACCATGAAATAAGGGGTCTTATTGTGAGGCTTAACTACCTTACTCCTATTTTGCACAAAGCAGGCAGTGTTCACTGCTTCAGCCTAAAAAGGTATATGCAATTTAGAATCTGACAACATAGTCCTAGCATCCTCAATCAATGTTCTATTTCTCCTCTCAGCTACACCATTTTGTTGAGGAGTTCTGGCAACACTGTACTGTCTTAAAATACCCTTACCAACATAGAACTGGTTCATTACATGATTCTTAAATTCAGTTCCATTGTCACATTTAATTATTTTAACTTTATGATTTATTAGGTCTTCTATTCTAGTTATGAATTCCTTAGGAATTTCAGGTGTTTCATCCTTAGAAGCTAGAAAGAATACCCATGTAAATCTACTAAAATCATCTGTGACAACTAGGCAATATTGCTTCCTATTCAGACTATGCACATAAACAGGTCTAAACAAATCCGTATGAAGCAAATGTAAAGGCTTGGTAATTGAGTTCACAGTTTTGGAATTAAAAGAGACTCTTTGTTGTTTACCCTTTTGACAATCAACACATGTTTCAAGATTTTCAAAAACTTTTGAAGGTAATCCTCTCACAAGGTTACCTTTTACCAATTTATTCATGGTTTTGAAATTCAAATGTCCATGTCTTCTGTGCCATAATTTGGATTCATCAACAGTTCCCTTTGCAAGAAGACAAGTCAAAGCTCTTTTGGGAACTATGTTCTTTATATGATCACTGTATATGTTATCAGATCTAGGGACTCTTAGCAGCACAAATTTATCATCTGGCAACTTAAAGTCAGGAGAAAGGATAAGACATTCAATGTCAGTAAAAAGAACAAAGTTCCTTTTGTCACACATTTGTGAGACACTAAAGAGATTATACTTTAGTCCTTCTACAAGGAACACTCTTTCAAAATCCAAATTCCCTGTTTTGATTGTACCTGTACCTACAATCTTTCCTCCTTTGACATCATTACCAAAGGCAACATATCCACCATTTTCCATTGGCACAAAATCTTCAAGTTGGGATATGTCTCCTGTCATATGTCCAGAGCATCCACTATCCACAATTCCTTTATCTTTTAGCTCATCTTGGATATTGCCCTGCACATGAAAAATAGAGAAATCAGTTACTCTTTTTGACCCAAGCCATCACTGACTTGGATCTGCCTTGTGCATCAACATAGTCATATTTGTTTAGGTCCATTGATGCACTACTGGTGTTGGAAACATGAGATAAAGCATTTGATTTTGGTTTCCAACTCCAGCAAGCCGAGGCCTTTACAGCATAAAAATGGTTTCCAACAACTGTATCTGTTATTACTTTTGGGACAGCAGTAGAGTCTTTTGCCTTAGCAGCATAGTCTACTTTTGGACTAGCAGTAGGACCAGTTGTTTTATTATGAAAAGGCCTGTTTGTTTGAGTAGTTACTATGGATCTAGTTACACCAGATCTCAATAAAACTGCTCTTGGAACCATATGTCTTTCAGAAGGAGAGTGACCACTTTTAGAAAAGTTTTGATGGTTCAATCTTGAATGTTGGTTCCAAACAGGTTTTTGGTAGTCCTTACAATTTATTATGAGATGTTCAAAACTACCACATTTATAACATGCCTTCTTTCTAAGTTGAAATTCATGACCTAATTTATGAGAAACTAGGTTATTGAAATTTCTTTGATTTCCCCTGGGCTTGTTATTAAACCTTTTCATATTTTGTCTAGGTATCTCATTATATTCAACAACTTTTCTAGACAAAGAATGACCAAGCACAGGTTTCAAGAATCTAACCTGTTAAACCCTTAGCTCATCAACTTTAGGAATTTCTTCCTTTTTGTCACTTTGTGTTGACTCAACCTGTTCATCCTCACTATCTGACACCCAATCTTCAATGATTGGAGCATCTGAAAACTTTTTCTCAGTAACCTTAGGTGTTTTATTATTAACATTACTAGTTTCACCTACAGTGTTGTTGACATCTAACTCACTTAGAAATGATAATTCCTTATCTGGTGGTGCAAAAGCACTTTTTACAGGAGGAGCTACTTCATTATATCCTATGCCACTGCCTCTTCTCATTAATTGACATTCAATGGTTATTTTTATGACAGTTGAAGCAAATTTTTGTTTTTCAACTCTAACAACATTATTATCTTTTTCTGCAAGAGCTGCATCCATAGCCTGTTCTGCTTCTACTAGCTTTTTCTTAAGTGTTTCTATTTCATTATTTTAAACAAAAAGCTCACCATCCTGTATATCGATCCTATCAACATATTCAAATTCACACTCTTTAAGGTATTCAAGTCTTCTTTCTACATTTTGAATTCCTACTTTATAACCTAAGTTATCAAGTTTTAGAGATTCAACTTTCTGTCTATGACTTTCATTCCTAGCCTTAAGTTCTTCTATAGTGTCCACACATGATTGAAAAGAACAAGTAGAATCATTGGATTCATTGGATACCTCTGAGTCAGAGCCAGATGATGAAGAAGCATAGGCCATAAGAGCAAAGTTATGCCCTGTAGATTTCACCTCAGCAACAAGAGCATGATTTGGCTCTTCTTCAGCCAAGTCACTCCAATCATAGTCACCTAAACCATCACAAGATACCAAAGTAGTAGAAGGCTTTGATTCTTCTGCAGTCTTCTTGGTGGAATCTCCATGCTTCTTGGGAGCCCTACATTCTCTGGCAAAATGACCCTTTCTGTTGCAGTTGTAGCATTTCATATTTGATTTGTCAAAGCCCATGTTTCCCTGAGCCTTGTACTTAAGCTGTCTTCCAGTCCTCTTCAAGAACTTCCTTGCCCTCAAGGTCAACATAGCCATTTGCCACTTCAAATCAATTTCTTCAAGATCATCAGGATCAATGTGATCTGCATCCTGATTTAGAACTTGAGTACCTGTTGTAAGATCATCCAAGAATGCACAGATAGCAGCATCACTCATAGTGTCACTGTTATTAGAACCACCAGCAGATCCACTAGTGCTAGCAGCAGAGACTATATAAGAAGCAGAGTGAGTGTTTGTAGAGTTGTTGCTTTTGGATGACACAAAGCTATATTTTGAGCAGCAGTAGATGAAGTAGATGAAGTGGATGTAGCATTCATCTCAGATTCATACACTTTCAAGTTATTGTAGAGATTGTCCAAGCTCATTGTGTCAAAATCAGCCTTGTTTCTCCACACGACAGTATGCATGCTCCATTCTGGTACAAGGCTTCTGAGAAACTTGAGATTGATGTCTTCTTCAGGACCTGTATAACCTACAAGCTTTAGATGGCTTACAAGCTTTTTAAGCCTGTTATAGGTACCATCAAGATTTTCTCCACTTAAAGAAGTGAAGTTTTCAAACTGATGCTTCAAGACATTCTTCCTTGATTTCTTGGTAGCAGCATTGCCACCAAATCTTGTTTCAACAGCATCCATTAGATCCTTTGCAGTTTCACAGCCTTCAAAGTCCAATTTCCTTGAGCCTCATCATCTTTTCCTTTGATGGGTACCTGCTTCCCATCAAGAATCTCAGGAAATTTGTCACCATTTAGAACAACATTCCACATGTTGTAGTCAATCATTCTCATGTATTGCTTGATCCTCATTTTCCAAAACTCATACTCTCCTTGCTTGAGCATTGGCACCTTTGATGCAGTAACCATGTGTGTTTCATCACCCATGACTTCAGATATGGTTATGAACAGATCTTGAGTATAAAAGAGTTCTTCTTGATCACAGCTTCTAGATCATAAGCTCTGATACCACTTGTTAATCCCAGTTGAGCAGTAGATCTAGTTTGTTATCTTAGATAAATCTAAAACAACAAGTATAGAAGCTGACTTGAGTTGTAATGAACTTAAACAATATGCGGAATATATTGCTTAACTTAAGAAGAACAATGAACATAAGAACAAAGTAATTCACACTTAAACACTTCAATATATTAATACGAGCACTCTAACCAATGCTAGGGTTTTACAACCTTGAAGTGAATTCGACTCTTACACAATTCGTACATAACTCTAACCCTAGGGATCTCCTTTTATAGACTAAGGACCCCTACACGGTTTACAATAACTTCTTACACAAAACAAAGATATTCTAAACATATAGAATATACATAATATCATTACTATAATTACAAGACACATATACATCCTTATCTTCAAAGTAGAGTCTTGTAATCCTTCAGCAGCAGAATCAGTTAGCAGCAGTTTACTTGCACTAGCAGCAGAATCTTTGTCCAGCAGCAGTTTGATACTTAGAGAAATTTACAGAAGTAGAATCCTAAAACCCAACAATCCTCCCCTAAACTTGATATTTGCCTCCCAAATCATCAAGTTTCTTTTAAGTACCAATAATCACTAGGAGGATGCTTCCAAACACTTACTTCTTGATTTCACCACTTTTTTTAAGAATCTTCTCATACTTAGTTATCAATTTATAAGTTTGTTCATCAAACTTATATTGTAAGTGTAACATTTTAGGCTTCAACATCTGATGAATAATTGTTGTATGAAAGTTAAGTACTGGATAGTCCTTGTTAGCAAGCATGTAGATGGTTGACCCTCGAACACCACAAGACTGATAAAAGTACCATCTTTGAACATTTCCAGGCTTCAGTATTCTCCATTCCAAGTCAGCATCACATGGTTCAAACATCCCTTTCAAATAATAGTAGATAACCCTTTCATAAGCCTCTTCTGGTCTATTCACACGATACTTTTCTTTGTAAAGCTTCCAGAGAGTATACACATCATCTCTATCCATATGATATAACATCTGATCAAAGGATATGAAATGAGTCCATAAGCCATCTGTTCTTTCAAATGCCCACATAAGCTTATTCTTCCCCTCATAGCTTCTAAGCCCCACAGTGTATTTCATAATTGCATGTTTAACACTTAGAGGTTTAGCATTTGTGACTTCTGGTTCTGTGTGTGGTGAAAGGAATGTGAGAGCCATCACTCTCTGTTTGTCTTCTTCAGATCCACTATCATCTTTCTCATCATTCTCAGATTTTAAACTGCTTTCCACCATTACTTTCCTTTTCTTTTTAGCCATTGACTTCTTTCTCAATGGCTTAGTTTCTTCTACACTTCCATCCATCTGCTCTGCAACTTTAGGCACTTCAACTTTCTCAGCCTCCTTTATTTTCTCAGGCTCTTCAACTTTCTCAGGACCTTTCTTTTCCTATTCATTTCTGCAATAAATTCTTCAACTTCTTTTGACCCAATAGCTATAAACCTCTCAGTCTCTTTCTTAGCTTTTTGGTACATCTTGAAAATGTCAGAATCAGAGAAAGTTTTGAGTTGATTAAGTTTCCAACCTTTCACATTTCTCAAGTATTGCTCATATACTTTTCTTTGCTGAAGAGGTGTTGGTCCCCTTTAAATCTTTCTTTTCTTTCTTGCAGCAGCAGCTTCCTTCTTTTACTTTGCTGTGAATTCTTTCATCCAAGCCTTAACATCAAATTCAGGAACTTCTTGTTCTTCAATTTTTACTAACTTGGAGAATTCAATATCAGCAGCTATCCTTATCTTTTCTTCCTCCCATTCCTCATAATCTTTTAGAGCAGCAACTTCCTTTTCAGCCTTTAATCTTTCTTGTTCAAGAAGCTTTTGTTCAATAAGATATTCATCTTCTTGAGCTTTTAGTGCAGCAACTCTGTCATGTTTTTCTTGTTTTTCCTTAGGCCAATATTGAAAGGGAATCTGTGTGAGATCAATTTCTTCATCATCTTAGTCAAGCTCAGGTTGTAGTTCTATCATCTTTCTTTTTCCCTTTTCAGATGCTGCAGCTATTGTAGTAGATTTCTTCTTCAGAATGGTGGGTTCTCTGATAGTCACTCCTTTGGTAGATGGTTTTGGCATCTTTACTTCTTTTGGGAGTGTCTTAAGTTGAGGTGTAGGGGTTGGTATTGGTTGTTGTTGAACAGCAGCAGCTTGTTGAGATGGTGGTTGTTGTGATTGAGGTGGTGGTTGTTGTTGTTGAGATTGTTGTTCTGATTGTGCTGCTGATGCCTTTTCACTTAGCATCATCATAGCCTCAGCAGCAGATTTGTCACTAGATTCAGCAGCAGATCCCTGTGCATCAGCAGAAATGACTTTCTCACTAGCAGCAGAATCAGCAACAGAGTTCTGAGCAGCAGCTTCAACTGCAGATTCTCCTAAGGTCTTTAAAGCCCCACTCATCATCTCAGTAGCTTTCATAAGTTGTTCAGGCTCCAAGGTTTTGAGTTATTCTACCACTTGCTCTTGAGTTTCAACAATCTTTTCCATCACTGCCTCATGCCCTTCTTTATCAGCAACCACAAACGTATCAGCAGTATCACCGTCACCACTGTCAAATTCCATATCTTCCCCTGTACCCATACCAGCATCCAAACCATCATTAGCATTTTCTTCCAAAATTTTAACCTCCCCTGAATTCATCATATCATTCCTCCCCTGTTTGGAAGCATCCTCTTCCAATTCAGTAGGTTGAGCAGAGGAATCAACAATCTTGGAAGGTCCCACTTTCTTAAATCTTTTGGAGGTTGAAGAGGAGCACTTTCATCTGCTTCTGCAACTTTGTAATCTCCTTGGCTTTGGACAGATGAGAGAGTTTAAATATCAAGAACTTGGGTCTCCGAAGTTTTGCATTTTGTTTCCAAAGTGGTACATGTAGCCATCAATTCCTTGATAATTTTCATACTAGCCTCATCACATCGACCTGTGTTACCTGGTTCGAGAGGTGAATCATTGACATTGTCATTTTGTACATTGTCATCCATCAATTCATTAGTTGCAGATCTGTCCTCATCACTTCGAGATGTATTACCTTCCCTGAGAGGTGAATCTTGGGACTTAAACTCAGTATCAAACCGAGTTCGATCATCTGAGCCCCCTGTATTTGCCATGTGGCTAGGGTTGCCATCACTGGATTCAGATTCTGTAGAATCATCCTCACTAGATGTTGCCTTGGTTTGGGTCTTACTTATGTTATCACTGCCCTGCTCTGCTTCTAAGCTAGTAGCAGTAGTGATAGCCCCTACCAACATGTCTCCTTCAGCACCTGAGACAGCCTCATCTGCATCATTCATCCTAACACTGGCCTGAGGTTGCTAAGTGTTCTGTGAGGTTTTCTTACGTTTGTAGGTCTTTTTGGGTTGAGAGGATGAGCCTTCAAAAGTGGGTGTGTGTTGAGAATCAGTGGGAGTTCCTGACCCTTCACCCTAATTATTTTGCACAAGTTGCACCATATATGGTAAAAGTGGTGTAAATGTGCCTGAAAAACCTTTTCCATTTTTGATCAAGAAAGAAAACATTTTAGGAACCAATTTTGGTGACTCATAAATGGCCCTGTGTGTTCTTACTTTTGAAATTTGGTTTTCCACAAAGAGTTGAACAAATCTTGGATAAAGCAAATATGATCGTTTCTCTTTGATACTTTTTACCATTCCTTCCAAAATCATGTTTGAAAAATTAATGGGTCTCCTTTGCTCAGGCATATCATAGCAGATGCTATGGCAGCACTAAACTCATTCCACCCAGATGTTTTAGGACTCAAACAATGCAAAAGATTATGGACCAAAAACTTATAATGAGAACAGAGAAGCCCTTTTTGAAATTTTAAACCATCATTTTCCTCTCATATCCCAAAGCAAGCTATCATGGGCTTCCTACCATGAAATAATTCATAAGGGGTCTCATTGTGAGGCTTAACTACCTTACTCCTATTTTGCACAAAGCAGGCAGTGTTCACTGCTTCAGCCTAAAAAGGTATAGGAAATTTAGAATCTGACAACATAGTCCTAGCAGCCTCAATCAATGTTCTATTTCTCCTCTCAACTACACCATTTTGTTGAGGAGTTCTAGCAACACTGTACTGTCTTAAAATACCCTTACCAACAAAGAACTGGTTCATTACATGATTCTTAAATTCAGTTTGATACGCGGGATTGCGACCACGCAACAGGTTTTACCTCTCAAGGGATCTTGAGAATCTTGCAATCCCACCAGGCAGTGTACCTGACCGATGTAGTATAGTGTTGTAGTAAGTACGGGGGATTGATCATTCTCTCACAGGGAATAGCGTTCGTTAGGTATGAAAAACTACTCTAATAGGTCTAAGGATGAGGGATGATTATTTTTGTATTTTTATAATTTTTGAAAGCAAGTAAAATCTCGGGTTTGAAGGATTGGGCGGAATTAGTTGCTAGCCAACTAACCCAAAAACTACTATTGCAAATAAAATAAAATAACAAGAAAATAAAAGGTTGTGAAACTTATATGGAGACAAGTGTGTTTACTTAGATTTCCTTACTCCCTAACTATCTTTTACCGGTTGGTTAGTGTGTATTAAATGCGTGGATGATGGGTGTATTCCTTAATACCATTCGTGGGGGTGGCGTACGTACTTCCCCAACTCTATAAGCTCCTACTTCACTCCTATGTCGAGCCTGCTAGAAGCCCCTAACATGGGATCATTAGAATTCGCTCATGCATTAAATACAACCATAAAAACCTAGTACGCATTGGTTCATGTTTCTTAAGACGTTCAAGCAAGTTACCGTGTAGGAGGTTAGCCAGTTTTCTTAAGCCTAACATCGATAAACAATCATCCAATACAAGTAATAACACACCAACAACCAATAATCACTAGTTAGGTTTCATTAGATCTAAGCAAACACAAGATAAATCTAGCCTAGCATGTTAATTGAAAGACAAGCATAAGATATAATTAACAAACACATAGACATATTAATTAATTTGAATGGTGACTTATCTTTAATTGAACATGGAAGAATCAAGGGTAAAAAACCCTTGAAAAGGCTGACAAAATCGTCTAGGGTTTGTTCCCAAAAAGTTGCACACGAATCAATGATCAAATTAATGATCAAAGATGATAAAGTAATGATACAAGCCTTCTAATCTACTGGAAAAACACCTACCCAAACCCTAAAATCGGACCTAGGGTTGAGGGCCTCCAAAAAGTGAAGTTATGAGGTTATATTTATAGGCAATTATCTGTCTGGCCCACTCTGACGGCGTCAACCCGTACACTAGATGGCCATCAGGTGTTATTCCTGACGCCGTCACGTTATAATACTTCTGGGCCGTCTCTCTTTAAGTTAACGCTAGATCGCCTACTCCCAAATACACCTGACGCCGTCACGTTATAATACTTCTGGGCCATCTCTCTTTAAATTATAACCAGATGGCCTACACCCAAATACACCTGACCCCTTCAGGTACGTGTTCAGGTGTTAATCCTTGATTTCTTCTCTTGAGCGTCGGGTACAATATAAATCCACCTCTTTTGTCTAAGAGTGACGGCGTCACCTTGTGACTTTTGACGCCGTCAGGTACTGTTCCAGCTTGATTTCTTGACTTTGTCGTTTTCTTCACTTTTATGCTCCAAAAACGTCCAAAATACCTTGTTTTCCAGATTTCTTCTCCAAAGTACCTAAAATGACAAAATGAACGTTTTAAGGCAATATTTGATCAAATAATTACGGATTAGGGCTTAAATGACCCCCTAAAATGGGTACACTTTTCACCTCATCAAATACCCTTACACTTGAGATTTGCTTGTCCTCAAGCAAATAGGCTTTTATTCCAATTAAAATATGAGTTTGGGGTCATTTAACACTAATATAAAAGTAATTACAACAAATAGTTACTCGACCCTAATCATAATAAGCACGGAAATCGTACACTAGCACCTCACAAATAGTGTTTGGATACTCTCATCTCTTGGGTGTTATAAACCTATACAACTACATTTGAAATGGAATAAAATCACTTAATACCTGTCATAACAAATAGATTACCATAGGCTTGGGAGAGGATCAATTACTCCTCCACTAGGCGTAAGCACCTAAGATAAA